>MCJB01024915.1:14765-34594 GCA_002018475.1 Nicotiana obtusifolia | reverse complement strand
GGGGGGGGTTATATGATCGTCAATAGCACATCTTCATGATTTGCTGTGTCTGTATGTAATCAAATGCTCATTGCATCTTTTTGATTTCAGATTCTTGTTGCTGTTTGATTGGGGCACTAAATTGTAGCACCTAAAAAGTTCTTAAAAGTGTTAACAATTACTTGACTGATTTTGTTTTTGCCTCATTTACTGCTTTTGTTTCTTTTTCAGATAAAATTCTGAAGGATGGAGCTCCAGTGGTTACCTACAGAATTTTAGGTCCCCTGCTGCTGGGTGTGGTGAGAATATACTCGAAGAAAGTAGAATATCTTCTACATGATTGTAATCATTTTCTTGTTAAACTTGGTGATTTTGCAACTCGCAAGAGATCAACTAGCAAACTATCAGCTCTAAGGATTGAGGGTCTGCGTGCTCCTAACTCTATCAAAAGACCAAAGAAATTTGAACTGGATACTTTTGAATTGGAAGTCTTGGAAGATCAAAATGCAAGCAGGTGAAATATGTATACTGTCCTGTCAACTGCCAATATTTTGTTTTTCTTTTTTCCTTTCACGGTTTCCTGATTGTTGGTTTGGGGTTAATCAATTCAATCTTGGTTTGCAATATGCTGGTTTGAAGTGGTCATGTGGCATCTCCTGAAGAAATTATGCTTTCAGGTACTGCACATCTTTGTGTTTTTTCATCCGCAGATACTTGGTTATAACTTTTCTGCTTTATGATCAGATGCTTGGAGAAGTGAGCAAACACGCTTTTGCTTATCTATCAAGGTAATTGTTTATTTATTATCACTTTTTGGTCTTCTAAAAGCATATTTTTCTGCACGTGGAACTACTAACTAGGTTTTATTTCTAAAGAAGGCAGAATACCTCACTTTCTGCTTTCTATTTACTAATATCACTTTTACGCTTAGCAAGAAATACTTCTGTTCCTTGAATATTCCGTGGTTCTTGTTAAACTCGTTGCCAGGACAAAAAATTAGAGGATTACTAGATCACCTGGATTGTTGTAGCACATATTATTGTATCAGTTTACTATTTGTAAATTGTTGTCTGCAAACTGGCCAGTGTGATTTGTACTAGTCAAGATATTTCATTTATTAGCGTAATTGCTTTTCTTTGAGCACGTACCTGAAAGTGTTAGTGGTGCCTGTGTTCAATTTGAGGAAATTATTTGACTGATCAAGCTGCTAGTTTGTAATGGTACTTGAATAAGAGTGAGTTTAGTGCCGGTCACCTTTATTAGTTTTTTCTAATGATGTCATGAGTTGCTTGGAATTTCTTGTTAACTACTTCCTTGTCTTTTTCTTTTCTATGGATTTTCTTGCATACATGACAATTAAGCTGCTTCTTACAGAACAAGGAAGATGTCTCTTTTTCAGAGTCTTTGACCACAGATCGCACTCCAGTTAGAGAGTATGTTCTGATTCTATACTTCTCTTAATAAACATTGTAGTTCTAGTGCTAAGAGCGTTAAACTTTTCATGGTGTAGCGTACGTTCGCCTCATCTGATGGACAAAGATGTTCACTTCTGCCCAGCACTTGGCTCAGGCCACTCGGCAGCGCTGTGGCACCTTAATGGGACTAGGTTCTCTTTAGAAGAGCGCTTTGAACCTATGACATTTGGGGACCTTGATTTTCAGATGACCTCTGATAAGACAGCTGATCACCAGACTGATGAGCAGATGAAAGAGTCTAATGCTTGGAACTTGGTAAATGAGGAGCACTTTTTTGAAAAGAGGTCATCATTGGAAGAACACGCAGAACCAATGATTATCGTAGACGCTGAAGCAGGAACCAGTATCAGTCAACAACCTGAGAAAATTCGTCAGCCAATTGGGCTCTTAAAACACCCTGATACAGGAGGGGATTTAAATGATGAAGGACCAGCAGGCGTTGGTCAATCACTTTCCGTGGAAAAGCAACAAAAGAAAAATGCTGAAGCATCTTCCTCCAGAAAAGGGAAGGATCGGACTGAACATGATCGTTCAGGGTCCCTCTGTATTGATATACACCCAGATATCAAGCTCTCAGGTGATTCTGGTGGATCCTTATCTGGATCCCACCCCCCAAAAAAATATCAAAGAAAAAATTCCCCTTTTCAATTTTTTTTGGGTAGCTTGTTGGGTACAAATCTAATTTTGTTCACTTTCGATACTTAAGCAGTTAGGTTATGTTTCTTAAACTGCCTTCTTGTTTGACCAACATCACTTTCTTTCAATTCAGGATCTACATCACCAGATATCATATCTGTTCGCACCCCAGCTACCAAAGAGTGTACTCGGATTTCAAGGAAGCGGAGGTGCATATTTGATGAATCTATCGTCATCCCAAACGAGTATGATCCTTCTTGTCTTTTTCAACCATTCAAGGTCTGCACTAAGATAATCCTATGCAGGATAGATTCGCAGAGATGAGGCTTTTCATTCTGTGGTTTCATTAGTACGATAACTGACAAAGATATAGCAGTTTGGAAAGTCATTTCAGCATGTAGAATAATGGACAGTCATTATAGTTTCTTCTAGAGCTCTCAATTTCTTAAGATCTGGACTGCTATTGCCGGTGGCGTGTTGAGTTCTGTGTCTTAACATTTGAATGCTCTCTTTTCACACTTGTACTATTCATCTTATTGTGGTTATGTCATGCAGTTTTACATGAGAGTTTTCAAATGAATCCTGTTTAGCTGATAGTATGAAAATAATGATATTGTGGATGCCCTCCATGAAAGCCGCATTTTTGGTTTCTGCTGATGATTCTTCTTGTTGTAACCTTCTTTACAAAGTCTTGTTAAGTTCATTGCATATTTAGAAAAGATTGGTGTGACACAATCCAACCGTGCAGGGTATATAAGCGCTGGATTGGTGATGCAAATGATTTGGTATGCAAGAGAAGAAAAGCCCCTCATACCAGTTATCTTGCACGGAAAGTGCATAAAATTTCCTCACTTCCTCAGAGTATCGAGGAGCCTTTAATTCCTTGTGAGTAAGCTTTTCGATGCTGCCGCTGCCATTTACGTGTTTTACGAAACTTAACTAACCAACCATGGCAATGCAGGTGGTGATTCAATTGATATTTTATCTGCAATTTGCAAAATTAGATCAACAAGGGATGGGCCTGCTGAAACAGTAGAAGTTCCTCCGAATGAGGAAATACCAGTTTCTCCTAATACACTCAGATATGGGGAACAAATACATGGTTCTTATGCAACATCTCTGCAGGAGGACATACCTATTGCTCCTTTGTCATCTCTGCGTGAGAACATACATGAATCTCCTGGTAAACTCAGATGTGAAGAACAAATACTTATTACTCCTGCACAACCTCTGCATGTGGGTATACCAGAATCTCCTAATACACTCAGATATGATGGTGAACAGACACCTATTGCTCCTGCAACACCTGTCACTGGCTCAAGCTCGTTGAGATTTCATGACATGCAAGGAATTTCTAGATCACAAAAGGAACCAGCAAGTTCAACTGAAAGCACAAAAGAAGAGGCACCCCAAATGGAGAATCAAGAATTGGAGATGGATTTGATGGATGAGGTATTACATGATTGAGTAGTCCGATTCCCGACTTGAGTGCAGGAGATTGTGTTGAGTTATAGAAGTGCATTGTAAAGATTACTCTGTTGTTTGTTTCATCAGAATGTGTTGTCATCCATATCTGTTATTTTAATGCTAATAAGCGCTAACTGTTGCAAATGCCCTCTTTCTTCAGGAGATAAATTCATCTGAAGGGGATACCTCAGAAAAATGTAAGACAGTACTGGCCTTTTAGGTTTTTTGGAGGGTAGGGGGTAATATGATCTAGTGGATCATAATACTTTAGTTGGATGCCATTCTTATAAGTTCTTGTTTTGGTTGCAGATAATTTTTCCTTGAGAACAAGGTATGATGAATGGGGGATCTCACTGCCAGTTTATTCCCCCTACCCCAATTTTTTTGTTACAACCCAGAATCTTGCCGAAGATTTCTCTCTTCTGCTTTTGCTAGAGATTCATTCTGTTGCTTTCTTGCATGCAGAAAAGTTGCCAGATTTCTGCTTGAAAACTTTCTTGCTCGAAAGGGCAAGGAGAAAGTAGAAGTTGTTAACTTGTCCTCGCTTCTGAAGGGGAAAACAAAGAAGCAGAGTTCAAGGGTATTCTACGAGATACTGGTATTGTTTCTGGCATCCATTAAGCTTTTTAAATCTTTCAAGTTTTGGTACATGCATTAAAGAGCTTTCGAGCAGGATTTCGTGTCCCTTCTGTCGATCAGCTGTCTGTACTCATTCATTCTGTTCATGTTCCTCTCCTTAACTTTTCCAAACCACTTAACTTGTTTATTGGTACCTCTGTATGTGCTTGCTTCACTTGTAGCCGTTCTAAACCTTTTCTCTTAACCTTTTTTATGGAGAAAAGGGTTTCTTGGAGTGTTCTTTCTTTTATTTTGTTTGCATCTTTTGGTGTTTGGTGACGTGGTCATCCAGCAGCTAAGATCCTCACAATAGCATTCAGCAAATGATAATTCATAGCTAGAATTGAGGTGGTAATTGAATCTGAAGTCGTAAGAGTCCCATTTGGGTCACTTCTTTTGAGCTCCATACTGGTGCTTAAACCAGATGTCCTTATTTCTATTATGGTTGGAAAAACATCTGCCTACTTATCCTTGAAAGATTTGCACCTATCGAGCACATGTAAAGCTCCGTTGGGTTGCACACACAGCAGATCTCTCTCTACCTATACTTATTCTTAACTATTCTTGACGTGCCTGTCCGTGTTCTTTGGTACGAGCTGCTTACCAAATGCTAATGTCAGATAGGGTGGATACATAGATATATATGTGTTTTATACATTTGTCTTTGTATATATCTGGACGCAATGCGATATGCACATAGACATATTGTGTATTAATTACTATGCTGAATTTTCTTGCAGGTTCTGAAATCAGGAGGATGGATAGACGTGCGACAGGATGATGCCTATAGTAGCATTCTTTTGCGAGAACTTCCTAGACTAAAGCAGACATTTGAAGCTGAGGGCATCCACTCAAAGTCCTGATCTGTAACTATCTTAACATAGGTTGCAGTGTGGGTAAATATTAGTGCAGGAAACGATCACATGCTTACCGCCTTTTCTTAGAGCAGTGTGTAAAGAGTAGTAGATGGATCAATCACTTGCATATTCCTTTTTGCAGGTACCTGATTCTCTTAGAGTCTGTAGTTGGGTGAGTAGGAGGATATAGAGTGAAAGAGGAAGGAACAGTGACAGATTGCTCTGTGCTCTGTGCTCTGTGCTCGCTCTTTCACTTGGGAGAAGTGAATTCAACAATCTCCTATGAGTAGAGTTAGATTATTGTAAATTATCATGTGTAGGATCTTCTAACTTATGAATGTAAATTTTCGGAAAAATTACTTGAATTTGTTGTCAATAATTGTGTAGCACTTTGACAAGTACTGATAGCTACTGCACCTACTAATAGTGATGGATTGCTGGAATTATTGTGCACATTTGAATGAGTAATATCGATGGGTTCTAAACTTCTAATAGTAGTTGGAGTGAGATCGACATATATTGAACAGTAAAATAAGCATCTTACAGCAGGTTAAAACTACTGAAAAATACAACTTAAAATAAGAAAATGGTGGATCCTCGCTATAAAAAAACAGGATTTTGGGGTTTGGTACTGTGTGGCTGGCACAAAGTAGTGTGATAAGTGTTGAATATTTTGATCGTCATGACTGTCATGGGCGGCTTTCCAGCCATGTCGCATCGTAGTGTCCTGGCAAGCCTCCCAACGTCCAGCGCCACGGTCGGCCCCGTGGTCTCGCCAGCTCCAAGTGACAAGTGTGCAAGCGTCTTTGTCGTCCCACTAATAATCAGCGCCCAGCCACAGGCAAATGACCACAGCGCCGCGTGCGGACCCTGATCCTAATTATAAAGTTGCTGCAAACGGATTTGTTTTTACTTTGTAGAAGACTAAGTCCTTTTCATTGTAAATATAGAATAAATTTACTTATTAGTATGCATTTACAGCTTTCTTAGCTCTAACTCATGTAACTTTTGGTTTATTTTTTTTAAGTATTATTAGGGGGATCAAGCATTCAAAACTTTCTAGCAAGCAAACAATTCTCTGTACTGGTGTCTCTCCCCCTCGACACCGCGTAGCTTTTCTGTAATAGCTTTCATTTATACTATTAGGCTCTTTTTCTCAATTCTCTCTACTGTTTTAAGTTGCTCACGATATTGGTTTTCCCGTATGGCATTGACAATCTAGTCTAGCGTACGGAGGGGACCTCAGATGGCGGACAGAAATCATACTGACTTCGATTGCTTAACCTTACGCTGTCATTCCAAAGAACCTCAGGAAGGCGCCACGTAATATGACTAGTGTCTATTGGGGCATCTTAATAATTTTTTGGGTAGAGATTTAAAACATTTCGTCATTAAGGTTTTGGTCATGTTACTTTGTCATAATCTTAATTTGAGACTTTCTGGAATTGCTATCGTACCTAAGGTTTAGTTGTGCTTTAAAAAGCTAATTAACAGACTATCTAACTAGAAGCAAATTCTTATTACTATATGTTAATTTTCTAAACGAGACACTATAAGATAGTTATGCCAAGCATGTATTAAGATGCTTATAGAAAATTCTAGAAGATTCCAAATTGCTCTATTAAAATTAAAAAGAATTATCAATTCATTAGCATTTCTAGTCAGTAATTTACCATTTCTTATTACTATATGTTGATAGATTTTTAGGTTGATATAAGTATTTCGAATCTCATAAACTCACAGGTTATCCGCAAAGTGATCAATATGTGGTTAAATGTGTGGTTAGATATTTTTTGGCAATAAGTGCTTCACGAAGACCAATAATATTCTTTCACAAGGATAAACGACATCGCATATCATTCTACGTCAAATTAATATGATCATACTCATTTGGTAAGGCTGCATACAATAAACCCTTGTAGTTCGGCCATTTTTCGTATTTCATACATAGCGTGAGCTTCATGCATCGGACTGTCTTTTTTTGTATACTCATAATTGATTAATAAAAAAAATTTCTCTTTAAAAAAAGGTTGATCTGCATTATCTTAACTTTAAGAATAAAAAGGAGTTTTATACATGCTTTAAAATAGTTATTCAAATAGCATTCTCTCTTCTTTTTTTGGTTCTTCTTTTCGGGTGGGTATTGTTTAAGGCCCAATCGTAGCCTCGGTCCTTAAGCCCATAATCACAGAAGTTAAAGAAACAAGAATCCGCTGATATCGTCCTTTGATCAGTTCGTTGCATAGCTCGATTGAGAAGCTGTGGGTAAGAAGAGATGAATCTGAACATGAATTCAGTAGAATCACTGGTGGCTCAAATCCAAGGGCTATCGAGCAATGCATCAGACGTAATTCAGCTCCACAACTTCCTCAAACAGTCGGAAGAGCTTCTCCATTCCGACTTTGCTCGCCTGCTCTCTGCGCTCGCTGAACTTGACCCCAACACTCACTCCCTTGGCTTCCTTTATATCCTGTAAACTTCCTTTTTCCCCCTTATCTGTTACTATGTGTTTATTCCCAAATTTTAGGGTTTATGAGGATTCCCTTATTAATTTTGGATTTGAGTTGATTAATTAGTTGATTACATAATCTTTAATATCACAGAATTCAACCATCTGTGGAATAAAGCGCAGTGTGTGTTTAACAGCAATATTGCAGGCATTGTTCCCTCAACTTTCAGTTTATTGCACTATGTCGCTAAAACTAGACTTCTAACTCGAAGTCACTATACTATTTTTTGTAACCAGAAAGTCACTTGACTATGCGTTAGTGTCACAGAAAATCATTCGGAGGTAACAAAGGAGATGTTTTATGTTATACTTAGGCAAAGTTGAATGACTCTTTGGCTGCAAAAAAAATTGTCTAGTAACTTTCTGTGATACTTGGGCAAAGTTGACTGTTCTTTTTGTTTGTTACCAAAAAAAAAAAAATTCATGATATTTGTGCAATAAACAAAAAGTTGAGTAACTATAGGTGAAATTAACCCTTGTTCTTTGTCTACTGTGTTTTGCTCATATGGTTACGTTTGTTAACTATAACAGGGAGGCGTGCATGTCTTTCCCAGCTGCAAAGGAGCAAGTTAATGAATTGCTTGTTTCTGTAGTAAGATTTATCAATTCATGTGCTGCAGAGCAAATTCGTTTGGCGCCTGATAAATGTGAATTGCTTTGATCTCTGGAATAGGTTATTTTTGTGAATATTCATGTTCATGGCATGAGTTATATTGAGGCTTGTATGTTATTTTGTGCTTGCAGTCATTTCTGTTTGTAAAAGGTTTAAGGATCAAGTTATATTGCTGGAAGCTCCAATTCGTGGTGTGGCTTCAATGCTGACTGCTGTTCGCAAACTGCAATCCTCATCTGAGCAGTTGACGACATTGCATCCTGATTTTCTTCTTCTTTGCATATTAGCAAAGTGCTATAGAACCGGAATCACTGTGCTGGAGGATGACATATATGAGATTGATCAGCCACGGGATTTTTTCCTTTATTGTTACTACGGGTCAGTAGCTTCAGCTTTGAGTTCATTTCGGTTGTGGTGGTTTTGTGTGTCCTTTTCCCTTTTGCTAAAATTTCCCCTTTTCTTTTCCGGCCCTCGGTTCTGAACACGGTGGATAATGGGCCCCGTCTACTAAGGAAAAATAATGTACTTCAGTCAATTATCTCCCAAAATATTTTTTGGTTCAACGATCTCCCAAAAGAATTTAAATTTGCTCAAAATGGGTTTGTCATTCTCAGCTTTGGGCTTTGTTGCATTAACTTAAATAATGTGTTGGATGTGCTATGATGTTGGAATTACTTATTTACCTCTGTCTCTATTGACATTGTGTAGCTCCACAAGTTTCAATAACAAAGCTTTTAACACCCCCATCCTCAATTATGTGTTTTGCTGATTTCACCATTACTAGAGGTCCTTCATTTAAGTGCATCATGGCAAGGGGTACTCCCTCATACATGATCTTTTAGTTACTCATGCAATATTTATGGATTTATGTCTTAGTCGATATGTCTTATAATTTTGACATAACAACAGGGGGATGGTTTGCATTGGACAAAAGCAGTTCCGCAAAGCATTGGAACTCTTACACAATGTATGTGATTGTTTTCTCATTCCAATTTCTTTTATTGGTATTTGCTTTTGTTTTTTCATAATCTCAAGTTACCTTATGTAGAATATGACTGTTAGTTTATGCTGATTCTTGCTGATATTTGCTTTTAGGTTGTGACAGCACCTATGTCTGCTTTGAATGCAATAGCAGTTGAAGCTTACAAAAAGTACATTTTGGTTTCACTGATTCATCTTGGGCAGGTTCGTTTTTGCCACTGTTTTTATTTGCTTTAAATTATATAATAATTCCTGTGAGCAATAAACTATCTTGTTGAGACATCTCTGTTGGAGGGCAGTTTATAAGATTTATGGGGGTCTCTTTTCTGAGGACGGAGCAGGCATCAAATATAACCTTCTTTTTTCAGGGCATGGTACTATTACTCATGTATCTTATTTAGGTGTAACAGAAAGAGTCATCATTTTGGTGCCTAGGGTAGTCTAGGGCTCTAGGCCTTGTAGTGAGAACTGACTGGTGATTGGATTGGATATGAAAACATGTTTTAGAAAATCTCATTTAAACACCACCTATCCACCTCACGTCCTCATCACCATTCTGCAACACACGCACACACACCAATAAAAGAAAAAGAATCTGGGGAAGCATGTTGTTTGTGCTGTTCATCCTGCCTGGTTTTCATTGTCCTGATTAAATTGATGTTTACTTCTACTGGCAGTTCTCTACCAGTTTTCCGAAGTACACTTCGTCCGTGGCTCAAAGGAATTTGAAGACCTACGCTCAGGTAATTATGTCATTGTGCAAACATTGGATCAAAGTAGCAATGATCTGCTCTCAGCAAAATTAATGGAATTTGTGTTTTTTTTCCTTGTTTGATTTTGGACAATGCAAGATCTGTTGAGCACACACAGTTGGTATTAGAAATGATGTATTGATCTGGGTGATGTTTTAAAACATAAGCATTGCATTTAAATCGGTATTAGTGGGGACAATTGAAACGAGAACATACAGCAAGAGCTTTCAAATTAACAACATTAAGTTAAACTGATGAAAATAAATTAAGGAGTTTGAAGAAGTGGCATCTTTTATTGGCTCATGGCATTTAGGAAAACTCTGCTGGCTTGTATGTATAGCTAGTTCAAGTTATGAGATTTTCCTTTCAAATCATTATTGAGTTGGTATTGCAACAGCTTTAGGCAGTAGTCTTTTCTCTATTTGACAGTCAGTGTCCCTCCTAAGGGTAGTCTTAGGCCTCAGTTGTTTTTTTAAGATTAAGACGTTTGAATCTGAATACATATCTGAATATCAAGATGTGTATTAAGATTTGAATACTAAATGATTGAGACTGTTTTTTTAACATCTTAATATATAATATTTATCTTTATTTAAAAATTAATAAACATAAAATTCAAATAAAATACTAATTAATCTAATAATTCTATAAATAATATATATATATATATATGGTGATTGGTGGTGGTATGGTTAACGTAGGTGCTTGTGAGTGCCGACTAGAGGCGGTGGTTGGTGGTAGTTGGTTGATGGTAGTGGTTCTGGGTAGTAGCTAGTGGTGATTGGTAACAATAGCGATTATGTTTGAGGATGGTGGTGATAGTTAATAAAAGGTGGGTGGTGGTTGTGATTGTGAAAGGTGATGACTGATGATGGGTGGTTTCATCTATGGTTATTAGTGGTGATGAGGTGGTTGATTGTGGTAGTTAAGGTGGGTGAGTGTGTGGTTATGGTTGAGGATGGTGGTAGTGGTTGGTGTTGGTGGTGGCGGCTATGGTTGAGGGTGGTGGTGGTGGTAGTTGATAATGGTAGGCGGTGGCGGCAGTTAGTAATGATTGTGGATGATAGCATTTTAATGAAATTAAGTCTTGATTATAGATCTTAATCATATAGACCTATTCAGACTCATTAAGTTGTTGTGAAGTAAAAAAAACAAACACACTTAATGATTAAGATCTGAATATTTAAGATTCAGACTTTAAAGTCAAATGCACTTAATGTCTGAGATCTAAATGTTTAAGATTCAGACCTCCATTAAGTGCAAACAAATGAGGCTTTAGAAGCTATAGCAAGCTGGACGATGAGGGATAATGGGAGCAGGAATAAAGCAGCATGGGGAGCTAGTCTGCCATCCTTTTTTTGGACGAAATGAGAGATAGGAGGATATCTCAAGGAGTGAAAGCAGCTTAAGACCTTTAACACGTTCCTTGTGTTTTATTAATTATTTTTTTGCTTTAAAGGAATAACTCATTTTTGAATAGGCTTGACAGAAGACCGAGAATATTCTACGTACACGAGTACATATGCTTTGGCACTATCTCGGTGATTAATACAATAAAAATTTGATATAAAAAAAAAAAAAAAAAAAAATAGGTGAGAGTGGTAGATAGCTGATTAGGGTATAATTGGAAAGAGATTAAACAGACAACAAGATCTAGGCCAATTCTCTGGCATGTATGCTCTTCTTGCGTAGAATATAACATGGACTAGCTTATGCACTTCCTTTTTATGTACATTTAAGTTAATGATTTGGTTTGTTGGCATAGTCATTGCATGTAATGTTAGTTGTTGGTAGTGTGATTCAAATTTTACCAAGATGTTAATTAGGCAGTTAATGCAAGAAAAATAGATTGCTGGCTTTTGTTTTGTTTTGGAACATATAAAAACCTAAGTGAGTGAATTTTCAAAATAAATTAATTTTTATTTTTGTTGTAATCTGGCCTATTAACTGCTAATGACATCGAGAGAATCCTACGTTTCTTTTATGAAGTATTATAAGGGGGACTAGTAAGCATACATTTTCTTAAGTTTTTTGTCTGCCAAAATTGCTTAGTTGGTTTTCACTTTCCGCATTGCAATTCTGATTTGCTAACCTTTATGGATATCGGAATTCTAGTTTTGTTTCTTATATTAAGATTTGTCACCTCTTATGCTAGGAGCAGGCTTTTACTTATATTTATTGTCTGTCTAAATAGTCTTCCACTTTTCTGGGGAAAACTACACCTGGTATGATCTACTTATTTGTTTATTTTTCCCTTTTGAGCAGCCCTACCTGGAGTTGGCAAGTAGTTATGGCAGTGGTAAAATCGCCGAGCTTGAAACATTTGTTCAGACAAACAAGGAAAAGTTTGAAACTGTAAGTTCTCTGAGGTCACACTGGTACATTTCTTTGTCTTAGAGGTGTTAAGATGAAAGCATGGGTGCATAGTAAAGCTCTCTTATCTGGTATTTCAGCTCATACTCCCCATGAGAGTCTATCTTTGGTGAAAGGTGTAAATTTCGATAATCTTTTCCTCATTTTTCAGGACAATAATCTTGGATTAGTGATGCAAGTAGTGTCTTCTATGTATAAGCGCAATATTCAGCGGTTAACTCAAACATACCTAACACTCTCCCTCCAAGATATTGCTAACACTGTCCAGCTGAGAGGTCCTAAAGAGGCAGAAATGCATGTGCTTCAGATGGTAGGTGGAGATCTACTGGGTTATATTAGTCTTCAAGGCTGAATCTTGAAATGTTGATGTTTCGCATTTGGTTACAGATTGAAGATGGTGAGATATATGCAACGATTAACCAGAAGGATGGTATGGTTAGATTTCTGGAGGATCCTGAGCAGTATAAAACATGTGGAATGATTGAACACATCGATTCATCAATTAAGAGGTGAGATTTATGTTATTTTGGTCATCGGAAATCGAGTTTCCGAGAATTTAATTTCCCGTAAGCAGCTCATTAGGTGATATATCCTAATAATTGCACCTATGGCTCTTAAGAACTTGATATGTTCTCATATTCCTTTTTAGATTACTTTCAGAATCAAGTCAATGTTTTTTCTTGTAATTAGGCTGGCATTTTTCCTGTTCAATGTGGTGGCGACTGCTACTGAATACTGATTGGCATTTAAAATACAGTTTAATCAGAACTTCCCAATAGATTTTGGAATGAGGTTAATCTTCTGCATGTGGTACTAATGTTGGATGATATGATGTGTATAGAGGGATAACGATTTCCATCCATCTCGTGTATATCTGCACCATTTGCCCACATTAGGAGGCATTTCTAAAGTTAATGGGTAAGGGGAGGGTGATATTGATTTTGTAGTTAAAGTGGGTATACATAGGAGAAGAATTGAAATTTGCATCATTTACTGATAGTAGGTTGAGGGTAAAGAATTTTCATCCGGTGCAGAGGATGAGGTTTTTCTATCGACTTACGATACTCTTCGTCATAGACATCTCTCACCCTGCGTACGTATGTTTTGAAGAACCAACAATATGCGAATCCTGCTTATTATTAGTGTTCTTATCAATTGCTATACAAAGATATCTGAAACAGCAGTGATGTATGCCTTTTGTTTTCTATTGCAGAATTATGGTGCTGTCGAAAAAGTTGACTTCTATGGATGAACTTATGTCATGTGATCCTATGTACCTAGCAAAGGTAGAGACTTTGTTAAAATCCTCTGTCACAAGCTCTGTAATTTTCTCTAAATTTAATTTCTGTATACTTGCTATGCAGGTTGGTAGGGAGAGACAGAGATTTGATTTTGATGATTTTGATAGTGTTCCTCAGAAATTCACCATCTGAGACAAGCAAAGTTCAGCTTCAGAGTAAATATGGCAAATGATGCTAGATCTGTTCATTTGAAGTATAAGCAAATTTTGTTTCCTGTGCCCCTCACCAAAAGTAAGAGAAACTAGTTTTAGTTAACTCCTGGTTCAGTTAGTAAGTATCAAACTTGTTTCCTCTGTCGCTTTGTCTCATTTTGTTTGGGCAGATTGCACTGCTTGCTCTAGTTTCTTTTGATCTGTCAAGAAGGATACTCTCTCCTTGCAATGGGAGCCTAGGACTAGGAGGATCAGATTCATTTTCTCTGGTGGACGTTGATGTTCTTGTAAATTTATCTCAAGTAGTAGTTTGCGGAATGGTTAAAGATCTGCCAGCTTTGGGTTACGACAGACATGGATAGCTCTATCTTTGTATTTTATTTTTTGGGTAATGATTTTGAAGTTGAGATGAGTTGTCCCGACTAAAAATTCGTTCTCATTGCTTGAACTCGAGGTCCAGATTTGTTTCGTATCTTTCTTTCAGTGATTTAATTTTCGAACACCGCATAATTTGATAAGGTTAACTTCGCAAAAAATTAATAACAACAAACCTTTTGTAGTCCCATAAACTCTATCTTCAAGGATTGATCCACTAATTTACAAGAAGCTTCCATTTGTAATAATAGCTTGAAGTCAGAGATGGTGACTACTGCTCAAGCCACAAATTAGCAAATAATGCCTAAATGAAATGTATGAACCTACCTCTTAGGGTTTTTTTTTTTAACAATTTTTTTTTTTTAACAACCATAGCGTATCCCGTTAATTTGGATTTGCATCACATCGGGGCCCGAAAAATTGCCCACCTCCAATAATTTCTCTAAACTTTATATCTAATTAAGAGCGGAAGGATCTCATTCATCATGCCACATTCATTGGTGGTAAAATCCTAACCTTGACATTACAAAAAATTCAAAAGGCAAAATGATACTAACCAACAAACCTAACATTTCCTTTTAACACTGAATGAAGATAACCTTGACATTCAATAAAATTGTAAAGCGACATGGCCACTAGGAATTGGTAGAACATCAGTCATCAGTGCGACAATCTCAATTTGGTTCTCCACGTATCTCCTACTACATTCCTGGGCTGTGGATTATCTGGTCCTCTATCCCGCTGTCCAGAGGTGAAATACAACCATCCATCCCAGAACCCGGCCAATGTCGTCTTCGCACGGTATGGCATCTTTCCGATGACAGACCATGTCTGCAGAAATAGTAAAGAACTCAATGTTACAAATCTTGATTTTACTCTAAAAGTATGTGTGCCAAGTGATTAATGAACATACTAAAGATGTTTCTCATAATTATGTAAGACTAAACTAAAGATGTTTCTCATAATTATGTAAGACTAAGTATACGTGAGGACGAGCAAACTAAAGATGTGAGCCAAAGTACATGTGTGCCAAGTGATTAATGAACATACTAAAGATGTTTCTCATAATTATGTAAGACTAAGTATACGTGAGGACGAGCATTTGCATGAGAATTAGTCAAATGATTCTTTTTTTGGCAGCCCGGTGGACGAGGCATCCAGCGTTTCCGCAAAGTCCGGGGAAGGGTCGCACACAAAGGGATGTGATGGAGGCATCCAAACCCTGATTAGTCAAATGATGTATTCTGAAATAATGCACATACGCTATGTGTGTACAAAGCAGGTGACTATTACCAGCGTGTTCAGGTCGAATCGGAACACCTCTCCGACCAAGATCATCCTTTTGGTCACAGGATGCTTTTCTGTTGTGCCTCCAACAATAACAATAGAATTATTTACAATAACCCAAGAACATTCTATATGCGAATTTGGCTTTGGCATAGAAGGCAACCCTTTCCATTTCATATCTTCATCCAGCATATAAACATCGCCATAAACCACCTAAAGCCACAGACATAGAAATTAAAGCGATATACTGAAAGAACTTTAAAAATAAGACTACAAATCAAAACCAGCAGATCAAACTGAAAAAATAATACGAAAGATTTAATACCTCGAACCTTCGTGAGCATTTAAAGATAGGGGAGCCAGGTTTGGCCATGAAATCGCCCTCTTGACCACCAATTACATAAAGGTGATCATCAACAGCAATACAAGCCCTGTACGGAATAGTTTCACAATCAAATTTTGAAGTAAATTGCACTTCAGAAACCAGGTTTATACTTTTGAAGAAAACATGATGACCTTGATTCTCACAATGTGAATAATGTCTTTCATGTAAAATAAGAACAAAGGGATATCTGCTTCCAGAGTTACAAAATCTTACAAAAAGAATATAGAGCACATTTAATCTTCTAATTGAAGATAGCATGAACAAAGACAAATCAGTCCATATTAATAACTTAGATTACTTCCATCCCTAAGATATTCCAAGCAAATGGCAAGGGTTCCTACTCAAAATGCAGCCTAAAGCACTAGATTTTATGCAAGCAAATGAAAAAACATAGACACCTTATCAAAAAAACAAAAATGAACCAACATAGCTTGAAGACACACTAGCTCATCAATAGTTACAGTCCCAAATATGAAAATCATCATCCCTACGGGCACAAAACAGATACAGCGTCTTCCAACTACGTAGAAAAGAAATTTTCCAATATGACCTGTTACACAATATGAATTGACCTTTACCAAAATTATGTTACTGAACAGTTTCAAACTCAATCCTGAAACATTTGACCTCAACATAGTATTAACTTTTACGCTCCTCATAAAATCGGTGATTAAATGGAACAAGGGGCATTAGCTTTAGCTTTTTAAATTATACTTTCTGGCATAAGAAGGTTGAAAAAAAGCAACAGAACAGACCTATGTGGTCCTCCACGAGGAATGGGTACTTCAGTGCGCCATTGCTTCTCTAAGGCTTTGCCATTTGCTACTGCAAGACTCCAATGCTCTATTCCAGGAGTGTGACGATTCTCTTTACTGCCACCCATCACATGGAGTCTGCCTTTCCAAAGCTGAGTTGCTGGCGCATACCTGAAAACATGGAGTCAGTACTTTGTTTTTGAGTATTAAACTCATCCTTAAAGTATTTATTACTTCAATATTGTATCACTATGATATGATGCTAATTAGGATCCTGAGGAGATGAAGAGTTTGAAATATGGTTTGGTCGTTGCTACCAAGACAATTTCTTTATGCTAAATAAAGGACCCCGCTTGAGATACTAATCAACAAATTTGTAATAAACTCAACACAATCGAAGAAAAAGATCCATGTAGGTGATACTTACTAGTTAGGAATAAGCTTTAAATCTGTTAGAGGACCTTTAATGTTATGACTATTTTTTTAATTATTATTCTTACTATCATTTTTGTATATGTTTAACTTATTTTCACTACTATTATTTTATTTTGGCAATGATGAAATATGAGTTGAGCTTAAAGAAAGAAGCGATGATTCATATCGCCAACCCCGACTTTGTTTGGGACGAGGCGTAGTTGTTATTTTTGTTCACCGAACGAGTGAAATCAGTGTAAATACATCAGCTTCTTACTCGTGCAAATGATAATAAGATTGACATTATATCAACAACCCCTATTTCATGTCATATTGTGATCACTAAATATAGGACTATATCTAGGTTTAATGTTACAAAAGAAACACATAGGTAACAAACTTATGATACTTAGGGTGTCTCCATCAAAATATAGGTGTTCTGCTGCGCATGGTCAGTAAGGACACATACCTCGGTGCTGGCAATGGTGGCAAGATTTCCCATTTTCTGGTTTCTGTGTCCAAAACAAATGTATTTGCAGTAGGACCCCTGCATTGCGGACCATATTGTCCTGTCACAATATATATGTATCTTCCATCAGTAGCCACCCCTAAATGTGAGTTCGCCATATCTTTTGGAATTTCAAAGCTCTCTGTCCACGAATCGGTTGAAAAGTTGTACACATCAACATGAGAATGCACCTATAACAAGCACACATACATAGTATATATTAACTTCCCAATTCTCATATTTCAAGCTATTAACTCTACCAATTCACCCCAAAAAAAAAAGGAAATCTTTACATGGTCTAAATTTGCATATCCTGCAAAAACATAAAGCAAATTCTTGATTTGAATCGAGTACCCATCCAAACGAGGCACAGGTGCAGATGGCATTTGTTCCCATTTTAATTCAGGAGCAGGCAAATCAGCATAGGTCATTGCTAATGCTCTCTCCGGGTAACGATCCCTATTACTTTTTCCTACTTCATGAATCTACAAACACCAAAAAAAATGACAAATTAAAAACAACCCAAATACTAAAAATGACAGCCTTTTGTATTATTGGCAGTCCACAGAGAAAAAATAACAAATTAAAAACAACACAAATCATAAAAATGACAGCTTTATATGATACTGGCATTCACAAAGAAAAATGACAAATTTAAAACAACCCAAATCATAAAAATGACAGCTTTATATGATACTGGAATTCACAAAGACAAATGACAAATGTAAAACAACCCAAATCATAAAAATGACAGTTTTTTTGGTAATATTGGCATTCCACAGAGAAAAATAGAAAATTAATAACAACCCAAATCCTAATAAGACAGTTCATTATTATATTGACATTTGCAGAGAAAAACGTCAAATTAAAAACAACCCAAATCCTAAAAACAAAACCTTTTTTCTTAAGACTGACCTTTGGAGAATCACTATTATTGGAGACGTTAGCAGTAACAATACGGTATTTGTCACGAGCCCAAGAGCTAGCAAGGGAAATATAAGGAGAGGAAGAAGCGGAACGAAAATCCCTTGTTAAGGAAATTCCAAGAAGAGCAACGAATGCTAAGAGAAGAATGATGGGTTTTGAGAAACTGTGTTTTCCTCCTACTGATCTTACCATTTCTGTTGTAATAAGTAATGCAGAGAAGCTGAGGGAAGGGAATATTCATTATTTGTTTTGATGATACCATTGATATATGATTATAGTGTAAAGGATTGTTTAAGAGGAAGAAGCGCAGGCGCTAATGGTTTTTCTCTTTGCTAGTTTGCTTCACCGTTGGTTTTCTGCCTCCTCTCTCTCTCCCTCTTTTTCTTTGGTTAATTTCTGACCCATCTTCCTCTCCCTCCTCTTTTATCTGAATATTTCTTGCCATAGAATTTATCTTATTCTTTATTACATAAAAAATTCTATATTTAGAAGCTGGAATGATTTTCTAGTTACTTAAACTTGATGGATTTTTATAAGTGGATATATGAATTTTTAATTTTTTTATTTGAACATACGAACTTATTTTTTCCGTAATTAATAAATATATTTGACATTTGATCATGTCCATGTGGCGTCAGTTAATCCTAATCGGCAGGCCGCGTGAGTAACACGACGCACATGAGCCTGAAAGCCCCTTTCTCAATGTCCAACAATACAAAATGGGTTGTATTTAAGTGTCTTCTTATTCATTCCTTCTAAAATAACCTCTTCCTCCATTTTTTAGAATCTGAAGCTCCATTACTCCTTCTTGTAAAATTTGAAGCTCTATTTTTTATTTATTATTTTTTTCATACCGTGAAAATGAAGGAAGGTTGTATATTTTTTCATTGTGGAGTTGAAGCTAAGTTTTGTATTACTTGGACCAAACGAAGCTCGATAAGAAGAAACGAAAACAAAAAAATAGGTGAGTGATTATGATCGATTTTGAAAGGGGGTGAGTGATTATGATCGATTTTGGAAGTTCATCCAGCACGACTGACCTCGCTCCATACCCACCACCACAGCACAACTCCTTTTCGAATGTTGGAGAAGGTGAAAAGAATCTGGAAGATTCTGAAATTCATTGATCGAAGAAGGTGAAAAGAATCTTCCAGAATTTTGATGCAAATGGCGATGGGGTCTTAACTGCTAGGAATGGCAACTTTGGTGGTTGATGTAAACCTTAGAGTCAAATTCAGCGATGAGCAGATCAGTGCCATTCTTGACGAGGTTTTTCGAACTCATGGAGAGTTCATCGATTGCAAGAAGGGCCTTACATATGATGGCCTATTGCCTGCCTACTATGATGGCCTATGGGCCTTACATATGATCTCCTCACTTTCCATATTCTTTTCACCTTCTCTGATCATCAAATTTTTGGAATGAACAGGGGAAGATTTAGTCAGAGAGAGGTTAGAATAAGGGG
>MCJB01024904.1:123123-134103 GCA_002018475.1 Nicotiana obtusifolia | reverse complement strand
GACGATTCTTTTTGCTACGGCTCCGAAATTTCGATACGAATCTAATGCTTTAAACAAAACTGAATTTGGAGTTCATTTACTTATTCAAATTTAAATTATACCAGAGGCGCGACGTTTGTCGCTTCATGAAGCGACAAACTAAGTCCTGTTAATGATCCAAAATTCACCCGAGACCCTCGGGACTTCATCCGAACATGCAAACATGTTCAATAACCTCATTCAAACTTGTTCCAATCATTGGAACAATAAAACGAACATCGTTTTATAGAATTTGCATTAAAAGCAATTCAATGAACTCTAAGGATCCTCAATTCGAGTCTTCGATCCGAACTCGACCAAACGAAGTCCAAATGGTCTGAAAATTTGCACGCAAGTCCAAAATTACATAAGGAACCTACAGCAACTTTCGGAATTTCATTCCGACTTCCGGATCAAAATTCGACCTATCAACCGGAGATCCGAACTTCCTCGATTCAATTTTAACATTGTTCGAGGTCTATTAAAATTCTTCCGGTCGCTCGTCTAAGTCATATATACTATATCGAAGCTAGTCGAGTCGTCGGATTTCAAATCCGAGCCTTCTAACTCAAAAGTCAATCTCGTGGTTGACTTTAGCGGTTTAGACTTTCTTAAATGAGACTATGTGTCTCATATCCCTTCAATTACTTCGAGTAGATTTAACTCGACTTAATTTCTCATAATATAATAAATGAAATAAATTCGGGGAAATAAAGTGAGTCATTACAGGGAGGCACAGGGGCCGAGTTCTTTTTTAGGATAGACACCTTGTTGAGACTGTTATGTCATGTTATGTGCTACTTGTTGCATTATTTGGGAGGCTTGCATGTTGACCGACTTTAGCATAAATCAGTTGAATGAACAGAGAAAAAAAGAAAAAAGATGATGTGATCTAGTTCATATGTTTTTTAAAGATTAATTTTCATTAAAAAAAAAAGAAAAAGAAAAATAGTTGGTTTGACCGAACTACGCGGGTCTGATTCTAGCCAGATGTGAGATATGTAGGTAACCTTTATGTCACGACCCTAAATTCCCTCAGTAGGATGTCGTGATGGCACCTAGTCTCTAAGACTAGGTAAGCCTATGAATTATGTGGAATAACGAAATCTAAAACTGAAACTCAAATCTCAATATATGAAATAATTAAAAACTACAATTCAAAATAGTTAAAACTCTCAAAATCGGGTAAGAATAAGTCATAAGATTCTAAGAATTTATTCTAAGTGTCTCTATGCATCAGAGTTTAAAGAGAATAAGGAAAACAACATAATAAGGATAGAGGGGGACTCCGAGGTTTGCGGACGCTGGCAGATGTACTTTGAAGTCTCTGCGAACAGACTAACTCACTGATATCTGGTCTGGTAGGAAGTACCTGGATCTACACAAAAAGATGTGCAGAAACGTAGTATGAGTACACCACAACGGTACCCAGTAAGTGCCAAGCCTAACCTCGGTAGAGTAGTGACGAGGTCAGGTCAGGCCCTACTGAAAATAGTAAAAGACGGGGTGAAACGTTTAACAATATAATAATAATAATAATAATGACAATGAAAATGAATCAAGTAAGGAGTATGTCATAATTTAACTACAGAGAATAAGGATAAATAAAATCTCACGGAAGAAAAATAGAAATTTACATATTTAGGGAAAACACAATAAAAAATCAAGACAAGTACACCAATGAGAAAATATCAACAAGGACACTCTCGAGGTACCTCCTCGTAGTCCCATTCATAATTAAATTCACAATATTTCTTTTTCTTATATCACCGCAGGAGCATTCACGTTTAGTTTTAAAGAAACCATTTTTTCGAAAATAGCATCATGCATTTTAGCCACCTTTATCACACCGCATGGCTTCTAGTAGTTTTCCTACTAGCCACGCGTATCAAGCCCACCTTATCTCACTGCATGCGTTTCAATTCCCAGACCTTATACCACCGCATGCGTAACAATATCACAATATATCGCAATATGCACCTCAAGTGCCCAATTATTTCAACTTGCCAAATAAATCAACAACAATATTATTTTCCACAATAAGGAGCTCACGGATCAATCACAATGTATACAAAAATCTCAGCAAAATATTCGAGAGTGATTAACTCAACAAAAATAATATTTCACAAATTTAACACTTTTCCTCAATACCACATTTTGAATGTCAAATCCTCATTTTAATAATAATTCAATTAAGAAATTCAGCTTTCAAATAATCAGCACAGAATAAAAAAAGTAATAAAGCTTCAACTATACAGGTAAGGTAATTCGCAGGAAAAAGGTAAGGCAAATTTAAAATATAGAAATAGACCAATGATGATGAGTAGCGTGATGTTTAATATTTAGTAAATTAATATTATAATCTCCATAGCTTAACTATTTTCTAATTTAATTAATCTCTTGTTCTAATCGCGGATTCGCTTGCATAGAGTGATAGTGGCATTTAATAATTTTCTAAATTAATTTTCTTAATCACAAATGTATTAATTTCTCAAAGCACTATAATTATTTGATTGTCATGATTCCAGATTCTATGATAAGTTAATTAATTTTATTTTTTGATCACGCATTCGCTTGCGTAGCGTGGTCATGACAACGTAATATTTTCCAAGTCATTATTTAGTACTTCTAATAATCAAGCAATAAAAGCGGACATAGGAAAAACTTGAAAATCATATAAACACAGTTTGTCCAAAATTAATTCAAGCCAAGCATAAGTCAATAAAAGCGACCATGCTAGAACCACTGGACTCGGAGAATGCCTTACACCTTCTCCCCGGTCAAAAGAATTTCTTATCCGGATTTTATTTTTGCAGATCAATAATAAAAGAGTCAAACCTTCCTTTGACTAGGGCTTCAAATAAAAGGTGACTTGAAACACCAAAAATTAATTCCATGTGGCGACTCTGAATAATAAAATAATTTCTATTTAAAAATTATCACTTTAATTGGAAAAACTCTTTAACCCACAATCCATAACACACATATCTTTTGGGGGGTAAAAAGGGGTGTGACAATATCATATTAATATGCAAGAACCACAATAAAATCAGATGATATTTATTGGGTCCAGGGTAGTCTACCAGTATTTGTGGTTCATTTATACATGAGAATATCACTTGCCCCACTAAACAACACCTAACAAATCTTCACCGATATGTATTAATGTATCACTGATAGATAAAGATCTATTTTCTGTGAACTTATCAAAATTAAATTGACACTTCTTTTTAATCCTAACTTATAACAATGCCAAATCAAAGGTCTCCTTTATAATTATATCAATTTTAATATATGCCGTGTCTTCTAACCTACGTACTTCAGTATCATATCAACATTATCATTAGGAAAAATATGAGCACATGTCATCAAAAAGCCGCTACTATCAATAACAAAACCAATTCCCTCAAACATGCCAGCATATTCACCACTCCTTTAAGATTAACTTTAATAAGCCAAACGATCTCCATACATTTTTCATAACACTTATGCAATTGTGTGTCACTTGGTCTGAAATCATACTTGAGATTATCCATTTAGGTTCACCAGTATTTGTGTACGCATTCCTTTTCTAAGGGTTGCCACCACACGAAGAACGTGCCGAAATGAAGGAACTGGAACGTACAGAAAATGTCAAAAAATTTGAGTCTTCCGTAAACTTAGCGGTGAAATCAAAAGAAAATTTTTTTATCTCAAGTTTTAAAAGGATTATAGTTCTAAATTGACACCAATGGCAAGTATTAGATCTAGTAATTTCTGCTGCAGATCGACGCCGGCGAGTTCAACCCGGTGAATCTCTGGCTACATACCGACCCACGTGTGCAGCCACTGTAAAACACTGTTGTTGGAGATTTCTCTTAGCCTTTTGTTGTTAAGTTTTTGGTCTAAGGATTTGCTACATTACAACTCTCTTTATCAACCTATGGTTCGTGCATGCCTTTCCTTCTCTAAAGTTTGTCGCTAACAAATAACACCAAAAATGAAAAGAACTTGAACGAATAGAAAAGGTAAAAAATTAAGAGTGTTACGAACACTCGAGGGTAGTATCATAAAGTAGTGAATAACGAAATTTATTGAGTCTAAAGTTCTGATACCATATTAATATGCAACAATCACAATAAAATCAGACAAGATTTATTGAGTCCAGGGCTCTGATACCATGTCAATATATAAGAATCATAATGAAATCAAAAATTCAACAATGAGAATAATTTTCTAGATAGTTCCGGTTATAGATGAGAGAGAGAGAGAGAGAGAGAGAGAGAGAGAGAGAGAAATTGGAAAGTGCGACAGTGAAAATTTTTATCTTACGAGCTTTTTTGATAGTTGAAGGTACTTTGATTTTGATTTCTTTGAATCACCAATTTATGTAAAATCAATATGCCAAACAAGGAAGCAATACTCATTCAATATATCAAACAAATAATTTACTTGTATAAATATATCGAACTTGAGAATCAGGACATGCAATATTTTTTCTCTTTCCAAAGGTTCGCCGGTATTTGTCAAAAGATTCTTTCAAAATTTTGACATGTATAGCTAGATCATAATCGCCATAACTCCCATATATTATTCCGACAATATCTTCTTCTCCATTGACCAAAGGCCGCTCCTGAATAACCACTTCTACTAATTAATTTTTGTAATTGCACCATTGGGACACGAGTGTCACGACCACAATTTTCCTCTGTAGGACGTCGTGATGGCACCTAGTCTCTAATACTAGGTAAGCGTAACCATTTGCGGAATAACTGAATAATAAACTGAACTCCAATCTCAACACATGATATATAAATAGAAACTGCGATTTAAATAATTACAACTCCCAAAATCGGGTAGAAATAAGTCACAGGCTTCTAAGATAAAATATTAAGTATTTTTACACATCAAAGTCTAAAGAGCATAAGGGGAAACAACATAATAAGGATAGAGGGGGACTCCGAGGTATGCGGACGCTGACAGATATACCTAGAAGTCTCCACGCACGGTCCAGCTCACAGATATCTGTTCTGGGCTGGTAGGAAGAACCTGGATTTGCACATAAAGATGTGTAGAAGTATAATATGAGTAAACCACAAGGGTACCCAGTAAGTGCCAAGCCTAACCTCGGTAGCGTAGTGATAAGGTTAGATCAGGGTCCTACTGGTTTAAAAGATAAGCAACGCGGAAGATATAATAATATTTTTAAATGAGTGAGAATTTAAACAACGAGAAGTTTTAGAAATTAACAGCACAACAAATAAAAGAAATCAACAGGGGATCTCTCGAGGTACCCCCTCGTAGTCCCAAAAGTAAATATGCTCAACAAGGGGATCTCCCGAGGTACCACCTCGTAGTCCCAAAGTAAATATGCAAGACAGGGGGATCTCCCGAGGAACCGCCTCGTAGTACCAAAGTAAATATGCAAGACATGGGGGATCTCCCGAGTAAATGCCTCGTATTCCCAAAGTAAATATGCAGCAGATAACCGAACCGAAGGAATAACGAATTAACAGCAAGAAATCTTACAATTAAAGATTAAATTCAAATCAAGGGAAGCCAACTAAGCATGTTGCACAAATTGCAAGTAAGAGTTAAGACATATAGATATGCGATACTAGAATAATCATGATCACTGCATATGCTAAGGCAACTCAATTAAGGAATTTAAAAGAATACAACGCAGCAAGAATCGAAATTCCACAATTAGCCCGTGTACGCACTCGTCACATCGCGTACACGATGCTCACGTACCACAAATTATTACAACAATATCAAATCCTAAGGGGATTGCCCCCCCCCCCCCCCCACAAGGTTAGACAAGTCACTTACCTCAAATCTCGCTAAATCAATCGATAAGAATGCTTTTCTCTCGATTTTCCGACTCCAAATGGCCCAAATCTAGCCAAAAGCAATTACATACCATAAATACAACTACAAGAAACTAATTTAAATCATAAATCTATGACTTTAGCAAAGAATTAAAAAATCACACCAGAAAGTTAACCCAGGCCCACGTCTCGAATCGGGTAAAAGTTACAAAATACGAACACTCATTTGATATCGAATTCACCCATACCAAAATTATCAAAATCCGACACCAAGTCGCCACTAAAATCCCCAAATTAAACTCTCCAAATCCCTAGCCTCAAACTCTCAAATTCCACTTTAAACACACACAATCTAGGTGGGAAAATCAATGGGGAAACAAGGTTATAGATCAAAAAAAAGTACAAGAGACTTACCTCAAGAAATTCCTCGAAAATGCTCTCAAACATCGCAAACCCGAGCTCAAAATGTCCAATAATGATAAAAATCCCTAGCCCTTGAATTAATAATCTGCCTAGTGTTTTCGTTTCTGCGGATCACTCGACCGTATTTGCGGTCTCGCTTTTGCGCAAAAAGCACCGCTGCTGCGGTTTTGCCCAGGCTGCCTTGCCTCTACTTCTGCGATCTCCTATCCGCTTCTATGGACTCGCTTGTGCGAGAAGCAGTCTGCTTCTGCGGCTCCGACGCACCTGCGAACTCCTTGTCCGCATCTGCGGTCTCGCATATGCGGAATTTTCCTCGCATCTGCGACCTCTGCGCACATTGCTCCAGCCCGCTTCTGCGATCAACGTGCCGCTTTTGCGGGCTCACACTTGCGGTCAATCTTGCGCAGGTGCGATTACACCAGAGCTGGTGCCTTCAACCATTCTCACAAGTCCAAATTTGCTTTGTTAACCATCTGGAATCCACACGAGGCCCCCGAGACCTTAACCAAACTTACCAACAAGTCCTAAAACCTCATACGAACTTAGTTGAGCCCATAAATCACATCAAACAACGCTAAAAATACGAATTGCACATCGATTCAAGCCTAATGAACTTTAAAAATTCAAACTTTTACATCCGACGCTGAAACCTATCAAATCACGTACGATTGACCTCAAATTTTGCACACAAGTCATAATTAAAATTACGGACCTATTTCAACTTTCGAAATCGGAATCCGATTCCGATATCAAAAAATCCACTCCCGGTCAAACTTCCAAAAATCATCAAATTTTTAACTTTCGCCAATTGACGCTAAAATGACCTACGGACCTCCAATTCAACATCCGAACACGCTCCTAAGACTAAAATCACCTTACGGAGCTATTGGAACCGTCGAAACTCTATATTCCGAGGTCGTCTTCACACAATTCAAATTACGGTCGATCCGACGACTTAAATTTCCATTTTAGGGACTATGTGTCCCATTTCACTCCGAAACTAAAAACAAATCCTTCCGACAAGTCACAAAATTCAAAAATAAAATAGAGAGAGCAATAAATAGGGGTTCGAAACTAATACTCTCAAAATGACTGACCGTATCGTTACAACGAGGATCAATACATTTATCTTTTTCGCGGTGGTCAAAAGGTTCATCTTCATCGCGGTAATGGTAGATGTAAGTACATGCAAGATCCCGAAAAATTATCTATCCTTTATTGATTTTGGGTACATAGTCGTCGATAATATGTGTGTGTGTGAATATAGGTCGAGATGCTGTAAAATAAAAACTACTTAAATCAAAAATAAAAACCTATGGAATACGAACAAATTAAAAAGCAGTGAAGTAAAACAGAAGGGGTGTGCCTTTATATATATAAATATAAAAGTAGATACATATATTTTTCTTATGTGAATACTGACAGCGAATTTTAGAGTCTAGGAATACTTTTTTTATTTTCTTAAAATACTTAATTAGTGTGTAAAATAAGTAAAGTAAAACTGGAAGAGTACTTTTTTATAAATATCTTGTGTTTTAAAATACGCCTATTATTTAGAGTTGAAATAAATAAATAACTTGAAGAGTACCGTAGAATTTGATCCTGGCCATTAATATTTTACTTGCTACTGCTCCATGGAAACTTAATGGAGCTACTTTCACTGGAGAAAATCTTTTCCCAATTAGAAAAAAGTAATATAAGTGCCCATAATAATGATAGGCTTTTCTAGGATCAATTACAAACGCATAACGGTACAATAAATTGGACCTTGATCATCACACACTCTTTTTACAATCAAATGAAAGAAAGGGAAACGGAAAAAAAAGTATTTTAGGAAATAACTAACACTCATGAAATATGGTTTGCTCTAACCTTTTCTTTTCCCAGATTGATTCTTAGTTCTAATCAAATGAATTACAAACACAACAAGAGATAATATTAAGGCCGAGCCTGCAACAATTGGCACACAAATTTTGGAGCTTTTCTTAGGCACATTGTCTCCTTCCCTTTTCCTTGATATTTCACCATCTTCTTCCTTTTCTAAAATTCCATTTGCTCTTTCACTATCTTGATCATCTTTAGGCTCATCCCTTGAACTTGTAGATTCAGCTTTATCACCACCTACTTGATTGCTCTGAGGCTCTCTTATTTCTTGAATCGTATCGTTGTCCTTGATGTTGGACTCTATTTTTGGCATTAGTTCCTTCTCCATTTTAGTAACTTCATCCTTGACAACATGTTTTTCAACTTCTTCACGTGGTTTTCGGACACTAGATGCCAAATCAATATTTTCCTCAATTTCTTTCTTCTCCTTTTCTTGGTTTTCTTCTTTTTTAATACACTCTGAATCAGCTGAGGATGTTGGTTTATCCATATCATCTTTAAATGTGACCTTTTTTGGAATCTTATCAGCTACTATTGACAAATTTTCAGAGGTGCCTTGTCTAGTAATAAGCTCATCCTCCTCCACTTCTACCAACTCAATTCCAACAATTCCTTTCACTTTCTTTGGCATTTCAATTGTCAATATAGATTTTTCCTCACCAAATCTAGCCTTGATTTTATCCAAGATCACCCCATCCGGAATCTTGAAAGCCTTACTGAATTTTCTAATCTCTACATCTTTCTTGACCAATTTCCACCCTACCATCACAGTCTCTTGAACCGGCTTCTCACCCCTTATCGCGATTATTGTGCCTTCCTCATTTATATCAATCTTTATGTTTTTTTTTGTATAACCTATGCAAAGTTTTTCCAAATTCCACAATATATAGTAATAAGTATAATGAACATGAAACTTAAAAAACGAATAAAAAATGAGATAAGAATTAGATGAAGAGAAATGACCTTTCAAATGGATACTAAGGATGAACATAGTGTCCGTTTCTGTAGATTGGAAAAGAAAGCCTGCTCGATCTTTTGCAAATTGGAATTCAGTAGAGGAAAATTCATCCGCAGCTCTTGTGAGTTTGAGTCCTAATTCCATTTCCATTTTCGTGGACTTGTTTGCTAAAGAATTGATTCTACAAGTTGAAATATAGGTTTTGTGTTCAAACAATGCTATGCGTATGCTAAAAACATGAGAGAAAAGAATATATTCTTGCTTCATAGCAATATTATACCTTGATTGAAGGGTTATAACTAATGACGGATGAAGTCTGTTTTCGAAGTTTTGTGAAGTTAGATTCCTAACTGAGGAGTTATGATATAAACACGTGAAATAATAGACAAAAAACAAAAGAAAAGAAAAGATTGGAGGCGATATCTTGTGGGATAGGCAAGTAAAAAGGAAAAGGCTGGTATTTTGCCTTGTCAAAGAGTTTATGGAATTGATTTCTATGTTCACAATATTACTTTTCCAAGGATTTCATTTCTACTCCATAATGTAGCATTAATTTTAAGTTTTGTATGGCGTGTGATGATTCTGAATTCTGCTTGCAGCTCAAGCAGAAGTACTGAGTTTTGAACGTTAAAAAAGCTGCATTGCATTTTGAAAGAATAACTTTAGTGACTAGCTTCTATGCAAAATAAAGGAAACAAAGATATACTAGAATGTGGTTTAAATTGCCAATAATGGAATTCTGATATCTAGAATCTGACGGTGAGGTAGTGATTATAAATAATCCACGGACTCTCGGTAATAATCCTATTAACATCTTCTAGACGCACTCTAATTAAGTTTTATATTGTCAGTGTAAAGAATTTTTACACTATCAAGCACTCAAAGGATATTTATAATTAAATCTCCCTAAAATGTGAAATTTATAATCTTGAAAAACTGACCTGATGATATAGAAATTTATTACATGACAAACGGTGTATATAATTTAAACTCTCACCCTAAATAACTTATTTCAAAGTATATAATGAAAAAGGACTTGGGCCACAAAGATGAATGATATTGATTATTGAAGCAATCAAGATAATGTAGCAAAGCTCTTGGCCTTAGGCTGGCAATTATCCTTAATTAGGCATGCAATGCCATGTTGCACACTTTCTTTAACAACTTTTGCATACTACTATTAATATTTCCCAAACTTGTGGATGCAACAAATTGAAGAATGAAGTACCTGCCCCTAGCTTAGAAGTTAATATCAAGATCAACCAATGATAGTCAGTAATGGTTTGTTAGGTAGCTTAGACTTGGACCTTGACTTCCAAATCCATGTGATGTGCTTCTGTTTAATGGCCCAAGAGAATACAAGACTCGGTCAAATCCGTCAGTTTTTATTGGGCTTATGTTTATGGGTGTAAAATATTGAGTTGTACAAATCGTTACGAAAAGTGGCATAAGTCGTCACATGTTTCCATTTTTGAAAAGGAATTTTTTCCTTCCCGTATAATATTTAAAATTTATTTATTAAAATTATTTTAATTTTGTATATTATTCGCTTTAAATAAAAATTACTTACAAATTATATACAATATACAATCTATTATTAGTGCCTTAAATTAAGATATTTAGTTACATTTTTTTCCTATTTTTTCTCCACTCCTCTATTAATAAGACTCCTTCTAGCTGTGTAACCTACTTTCATCCATAACAAACGGAATTTCAATTACAAAAAAGAAGAAAAAAAATACGCTACAGTATGACAACAACTTTAAACGCAATTGCTAAATTAAAGTAGAGAATCACTAAAAACTAATCTTGGCAACTTTGTATGATGGGAATTTTGTATTAATATTGATGCAATTGACATGCAACTCCCCCCTCCCTCCCTCCCCC
>MCJB01024904.1:103483-123103 GCA_002018475.1 Nicotiana obtusifolia | reverse complement strand
CAAAAAAAAAAAAGAAATAAGACACGAATTAAACTCATAGCGCTACTATTATCAAAACATATACTGATTACTGGATATTACTATGTAACATCGATGTACCAAAATTATCAGCTACAATATACTCAATAATGTGCTCGTGTTCAAAGAGCATTGTTTTGGTAAGATATTCAAAAGTTCACTGGTTCAATCGGGTCGTAATTTTATTTATTTATTTTGTATTGGTCCATAAACGAGATTACTTTTTCTGGCTGCAGCTTGATGCTGTAGTCACTTTGATTTGGATATCGCTATATATCTTTCTGCGAGCACATTCTTCTTAGAAGTGTTGTACTTTTGCATTTGTGTATTAGTTCTCTGGGAATCAAAACAGAAAACACATCTGATAAAGAAATAAAATACTAGCTTAACAATTTTAGTTTTAGTCTTTTTAACTAGTTAAATCCAATCAATCCTTTAATCCCCGACATACCATTTGTAGAATAAAGTATGCAAAATCAGAATATGTGTTTTTATTTTTTAACAATGAATCTATAAGTGGCACTATATGTCCCAGAACTTTTGAAAACTATAGTGTAATCTTAGAATTGTTGCTTATTAAAAGGAAACCAAATATGAATCAATGCACATGAGTCGATGAAATTCATTCTCTACTTTTCTTTCCTTAATAAATCAATTGAGAAAAGAACAATGAATGGTATATCAACATACAAATTAAAAATAAATTTCGTATAAATTTAATACAAATTTGAATATCTATAATAACATACGTAGTAAAAATAAATTTCATATAACTAATTATATATTATACAATTTGTCACACCTCTTTTTTGTACATTCCCGGAAAGGAAATATATAAAAGAGTTTTTCCAATTAAAGTGACATTATTCGAACTGGGATTATTTATTTAATTTTTAGAGTCGCCACTTGGAATATTTTAATTAGTGTTCCAAGTAACCGATTTATTTTATCCCAGATCGAGGAAAATTTCGACTTTCTTTTTGAAGTCTGCGAATTAGAAATTCTAAGTAAGGAATTATGTTAACCCGAGGGAAGGTGTTAGGCACCCTCGGATTCCGTGGTTCTAGCACGGTCGCTTAATTGCTATAATCGGCTTATTATCTGATTTTAATACTTGTGGTTAACCTATGGTATTTTTGCCTTATTTTACTTTACTCTGCTTTTTCGTTTTTAAAATTATTGGAGAATTGCGATGTTAATCAAAAATATGTCACAAATTACGTCACATAAATGCACCCGCAATTTGCAACACCTTTTGATTGAACATCGGGATTTTGGATTTGGGTCACATAAATGCGCACCCGAATTTAAGGGAATTCAATTAATAAACTAACGCGCCTAGAGCAAGTCACGCGTTTTTAGTTTGTCGAGGGCCATGGAATTCACTAAATAGCGCACCTCGGTTTTCTAAGTGTTTTAATTGATGAGGGCCATATGTTTGTAATTTCTTTTGGTGCGGCACACCTCAAATTAATTTTAACTCTTTTTTTATTATTCAAATTTGTTTAAAATCGGGCCACCTAAAAGGCACCCCCGAAAGTTGGCATTATCACTATGTCACGGGAACCGTACCCATAGCAACAACGCAATTAGTTGCTTCTTAGTTTTAACTACCAAGCTTAGAATCAAGGTTTATTGACCTTACAGTTTAATTAAGAGGGCCATAAGTAATTGTTATTAATGACATGGCACACCTCTACTATATTAAAGCAATTTTAACATTACACGCCGTTGCTAAATGTGGTAATGAATAAATATCTTGACCGAGATACTTGGGGATTCACTTACACGTTCTTTACTAAGAATTTTACAGTAAGTAGATCAACCTCATTTGATTACAAATATGCGCATTTCCCAAATACATTATAATCTGAATTCACAATAACAAGATAGTTTTTTCCAACACAACCGAATTGACAAAAGAAGCTTGTGCATTCAAATTTTGCAGTTGAGCAAATCCATTTCCAGGAATGGAACAGTCCGGATATTATTACAAATATAACCACTATTTCAAAAAATTAATTCTTAAACCATATTTACAGTGATATTATTTCTGCTTGTAAACGTAATCACCATACATATGCTTCAACAGAATGAGCCCAAGAAGCACACTGATTTTCAGAAATAGCGAACGACCACTTATTCGACTCCTAATGTATACAAATCTCAAAATAGAAGAGCCAATTCATCAAAAAAAAAGAAAAGGAAGTTATCTAAATTTGCAACACAAACGAACCAACGTAGCATCGGAATCATAATTATATTTAGCATGTTATATTAGCGGTACATTTTCCAGAATAAGCAGCCAAAAAAAAAAAATCATTAGCTCCATCTCTGTTAATAGCTATATCAAGCTTCATTTTAAAGTTGCGTGGACAGCATTGTTACTACCATTTTTTAGCCAAATCGAACGACTGTTATCATACTAAATATCAGATTAACAGATTTCAATGATAGTTTAAGTGTCTGTACAATCCGCGCTACTTCAGCATTCATATGTTTGATAGAACTGGCCGTAATCGACGACTCATAGCAGAACAATAATTTTGGAACGAGGAGCATGACACAATCAGACAGTATGACACAATAAACAAGAGATGATTACATTGGCTTTTTAATCCAAATTTACAGAACAGTCGTCAAAAAGAAAGAAATCAAAACTAACATTGTTATACAAAGAAACATATGTAATCCGATGGTCATTTAACTGACCAGTGACCAAATGAAACAGCAATGGATCTTATGCGAGCCGGAATACATAGAATCAAACAGTCGACATATAAAACGATGTTCGTGCAAAGAAACGAACGTGACTACCATGGCAGCCAGATAAGTAGAACGGTATATGCCCAAATTTGAAAGAGCGAGAAGTCGAATTTCGATACATCATACATTCATTCTTAACTGAAAATTACATGGAGGTCTTGAGACATACCTATGCGACTTGACAAAACTTGGACGGTTATCTCACAAAAACAGAACAAATCCAGCAGCTAGCAATCGAATTGCCGCTTCAGAGTTGAATCCCAAATTAGTTCCTATGTTCCGAAAAGCTTTGCTAATCATGTTTTCTCTGTTTCTTATTTTCAATTTCCATTTTTTCTTAATTTCTTTTTTTTTTTCGTTCTTTCACGCCTAAGAAAAAAAAAACTTTCTGTTTTTCTAAAATTCCAACCTCTCGAACTCTCTTCTTTCTGTTTTCTCTGTTTCTCTCTTTCTTTGAATTTTTTTTTTTTGACCTCTTTCTGAAAATTTTCTTAGAGCTCTCAAAAACCCACCACCAAAAATGAAAAAACTCGAGCTATATATAGGAGGCCTCCCCCAAGAACCCTTTTCCCCCAAGAAACCCGAAAATAAACGAACAAAACAAAAATAAAATCAAAAAGACTCACCTCTGTCGAAAAATCCAAAACCCTTTCAAAACCGAATCCGGGACAAATGGAAGGCGAGGATTGATTAATAATCAATCCACGGCCCCGATTTGTTCCGAGTGTGGTCCCAAATGGTGCCAAAACCCTCGAGTGTACGAGTTTTCGTCAGGGTTTGTTAGGGCTAGTACGTGAGGCAGAAGGGGAGGGGACCACGGACGAGTTGGGGTTTCAACTCGTCCGATTTTGGGCGAGTTTGGTGGCGGTCAGTGGTGGATGGGGCTGGTGGCAGCGGCAGATGGGTGAGGGAATGTTGGGTTAGGGTTTAATGTTAAGGAGCTTTTATATCTGGGTGGGGTTAATTCATGGCCGTCGGATCTATGAAGATCGACGGCCCAGATCAAAAGGAAAGGTTAGTGGGTTAGGTTAAATTAAAGGGATTGGGCTGCCGGTTTGGGCTTGGGTATTTGGGCCAATTTCTTTTGAAATTTTGGCCCAGTTCGTTTTTAACTCTAATTAATCCCTCTCTTTAATTGTTAACTAATTTTTCTAAAAAACAAAAGTCCTAGTAATATAAAAAATAAAAATTCTAATTCATCAAAATGTGAAACTAAACTAAATTAACTATTTATAAAATTTAACACGATGTTAGGCTCTACGAATTAAACATTAAAACTAGGCCAAGATAAAGATGCACTATTTTATGATTTTCAATTTTGTTTCTTGAATTAATGACATAATAGTTAAATATGAGTAATTATAGATCTAATTAATTATTAAAATGGCTAATAATCAATTCGAACTATTTTATTTATTTTTAGGAGTATTTAGGGCAGGGCAAAAATCACGTGCTCACACAATTTATTTACAACTTATCTACAACTTTCATACCTTATTTCTACATAGTTAAATATAGCTATAATATCATACAACTTAAATATAATTTTTATATAAATTTTATACAATATGTCTTTTGTATATTTTGTATTTGATTTATACATAGTAAAACAAATTTCATACAACTAATTATATATTATACAACTTATTTACAACTTATCTACAACTTTCATATATTATTTCTACCCAGTTAAATACAACTACAATATCATACAACTTAAATACAACTTTTATACAATATTTCTTTTGTATATATTTTGTCTGTGGTGTGTGCTTCTTCCTCTCTAAAATTTCAATCAAAACTTACTCTCTTAATACAATTTTGATACATATCAACAACTTTATGTAAAAAGATAGTATTAGGAACTTAAATATATATTTTATACAACGATTCATACATTATACAACTATTTTTCAACTTTCATACAACATTCAAATAAAAAAATATATATAACTACAACATAATACAATTTGCATACAATTATGATATAACTTTACAATAATTTCGTATGTATATTGTATGTCATGTGTTCTTCTTCTTCTTCTTCTTCTTCTTCTTCTTCTTCTTCTTCTTCTTCTTCTTCTTCTTCTTCTTCTTCTTCTTCTTCGAGTTTCAATCTGAAATTCAGCCAAAATCAAGTCTAATCTTCACCAAAGCGTCCTCAAAATTGAGCTATAAACTCCAAATAATATTCTCAATTATTTGCAACAACACCCAATCCAAACAAATAATGATTTTTGAAAACCCAAATTCGAATACAAAGCTTCAAAATTTTTTAATTGCTGTTAATAGTGGAGAGCCAAACACCTTCAAAATTTATAATCCTACAGAGAATTAGGAGAGATTAAAGTCTCCGCATATGTCATAAGCCAACTAAAGCGAAGTGACTCTTCAGGCTTTGCAATTTAACTTTCTTGAGCATTTGTCTTTTCAAATCATAAATTGATATTCCTTATGAGTCTTCAGGCTTTGCAAGAGAGAGAGACATATGACCAACTAAAGCGAAATGAATCTTCAGGCTTTGCAATAGAGTGAGAGAGAGACGGAGAGAGAGAGAGAGTTGTCAATTATAAAGGGATAAGAAAATGAGTGATATTACTAATTCAATTCCTAATATAAAGAAAAAGTTATTTAAAACTTATTTTGTATATAATTGATAAATTGTATATAATCATATAATTAAATTAAAACTTGAATAAGAAGAGTAATAATATTTTATATAGTGGATAGGAGGATGAAAATTCTTTTGAAAAACCATGGCCGTATAGAAAATTTCTTCATATACAACGGTTTTTCAGGGGGTTGAACAAATAAATAATCTTCTACCATGATGACTTCAAATAATGAGTGCGCATAGAAAATTTCTTCATATACAACGGTTTTTCTTTTAAAATTAAATTAAAAAAAAAAACTATAGTCGACACAAAAATCCAAGAGAAAGGTACTGTCAATCATAGTACAAAAAGAGAGAGAAAACCAAAACCTCTTCTCATTTTGGCCTCTCATACTTTTGGTAAGTATAGAAAATGACAATTCTCATTTATTGTTTGATAATTGCTTGTTCTATCTCATATCATATCAGCGGTCTAAATGACTCGTCACCAAAAGCTAGCCACTAACATTAATTATTAAATGTTTCTTTATGTATGAGAATTGACGACGTTAATACGGTGTACACTAAAAATAGATAAGTAATTAATTTGATAATGCACGATAAATTAGATTGCAATTGAAACAAGTAATAGAAAAATAAATACTAATCACACAAATTGAACAGTCTTAGCCTTAGAAGGTTTGCCATCCTTGAGCCAAAAATGCTTTTATTGATATCAGAATAGAAATAGCAAGAGAGTAACAAGAACTTGACGAGAATAATAATATATTGCTTTGGGATACGTGTTACAATGTGTGTTACAAGTAATCAGACCCCCTTTATATGATAGAGGAGTCCTACTTTAGGTACAATTCTATAAAAGGTAAAAATCTCCCGGTTTGCTGATTTGTCGGTTCTTTATTGATATGTGTCGACATTCCCGCCGAAATATCCGACCTGTTACGGATATTTCGGCCTTCCGTTATTTGGGTCTTCTTTAGATATACCGACAAAGTTTCCTCGAGCTTATTCGGGGTCAGGGTTGATTTCGGGATTATGGGCTCAATGTTCTCGAGTACGGACATTTTGACCTCGTGTTCTGGTTTGATGAGACTCGGGGTCGATCTTCAACCCTTCACACTTCGAGCCCGATTTGTCGTGCAATAGTCGAGCTTGATTTCGACCGTATACAGATAGTCCCCTCGTTTTTCGGAGAGTAAACGACAAGAAATGATATGAGATTTGATTCTCACCTCGGTACTCCGTGTCAGAAATGACAAAATGAATGAAATGTCTCGTCAATCACGTCTTAATGGCATTAACTGCTCGTCAGTTGTTGGTCGGCCACTCCTGGCTTTGAACCATTGTTTGGGAATTATGAATACCCCCTTCTTCATTCATTCAAACTTTACATCTAAATCTTCTCTACTCCTGTTTCTTAGAAATTCCAACACCTTCCCAGTATTAAATTTCTGGCTATTCTGAAATCCTTTTATAAGAACTTCTTATCCCCAAACATCAAGCTTAATCTTTGAACTCCCTCTCTTTTCTTTATCTATCAAAGAAATGGCGAGGAGTTCAAAATTTGTTCCCCAAAAAGAAACTCCCTCTGCCTCGCGACCCGCTGTAGAGAAAAACGTTTCATTTGTTGCTATCGAGGAACCGGCATCGGAACATCCTCTGAAAATGTTCATCCCCAGGGGGGGGGGGTACCTGATGGATGCTGATTTTAAGAACGAGAAGCCCTCCTTGGTATCGGGTCGGTGTGAGCTGGTCTTGAGATATATTTGCTCGATCACCAAGGACGTCCTTTCCGAGGTCAAGAAAGATAGCAACTGCGCTAATAAGCACGTAATGGTCCCCAAACCCTAGGAAGCTATTACTACCCACGTGGAGGGATTTTTAAGTGTTTGCACTTATCCCTTCACGCTGGGTCCCTTGGACAGGTCATTATTGCCTTCTGTAAGAGGTACGAGGTGACCCTTGGTCAAATTCATCCTTCTTTTTGGAGGATAGTAATTCTCCTCCATTTTTCCGTAAGCAAAATCGAAGGGTATCCCTTCACCCTCGACCATCTCATGCGCTTATATAGTCCTGGACTTTATCGAGAGGGACTAATCAAGCTTGCCCGTCGGGCCAGTAAGGCCTCGTTCTCGAGCATCGACGAAGATCGGGATCGAGGCTAGTTAGGCTGTTTTGTCCGAGTGAAGACCTCAGATTTTATCCCAGCCGAACATATGCCATTTCCTGAGAAGTGGAACATGACACATAAGTATAATCTTGCTTTCAAGATTTTGCTCATCGCCTTTTCTTTTCCTCCCTTCTCATCGATGTTTTGTGGTGGTGCAGCTGTTGCTCGGATGCCGGATGCAGTTCTTCGACTCAAGGAGTGGGTCGAGGCCATTGTATCGTAGAAATCGTATTCCAAAAGCGCATGGCGCGAGCTTTCGAAGGGCCGATGGGAGGCACATTCTCACGGTGAGATTCCTTTCTTGGGTGGAAAACACTTAGGTTTCCTCCGTGCTGCTGTGCCCTTACTTATTTCTTTTTTCTTTGCAGGTCTTTCCCAGGATGTCGCAATGAGGCCTCCATCCGATGATGATGATATCCTCACCAAACCATCTGCTCCGAGGCAGGATAAAGAGAAGAAAAGAAAAAGGTCTCCGAGTTCTCTGAGCTCCGAGAAGAAGAAGCCAAGGAAAAGATTAGTGCGTAAATCCAAGGAAAGCACTACTGTCTCCAGAATCACTCTATCAATTGAGGGGTGAGTCCGAGGGGGAAGGAGAAGCCATCGATCTGGTGGCCAGCGAGCCGCCGCAGCTCGAAGGGCGAGGGGCCTTCGAACCAGAGGGAGGCGAGGCCGATCTTTATCTAGTTGGGGAGGTCGAGGAGGAGGCATGAATTGAAGTTTCTCGGGATGTGGGCAAAGCCCCGCAGGAAGCACTTGGCCCTATAGAGATTGTCGAGTCGCCCTCATTCACAGAGTCGATATTCAACGAGGCCCAAGGTGCAAAAGAACGCCCTATCGAGGGGACCCATAGAGCGAATGACCCCTTCCGCGATTTATTCGACGGCGTGGATTCGGTAGCCACAGAGGACACCACCGAATTTGGCGATTTAGAGATACTGAGGAAGAGCTCACCCTCCGAAGCAAGCGGGCCTTCATCGAGCCTGAAATTGGTCGACCGATTCCCTGCCCCAAGTGTTAATCCCGATCGGAATCGATCCATTGTTATCTCCCTTCCGGAGGATGCCTGAGTCCTCTCCACCCCCGTAGGGGCAACCAGTTATCTTCAGTGTTTGGTGATCAAGGATGATCAAGCCACGATGAATGAGGTGGATGCACCCTGCCTTTTCAACAAAGCACAACAGCCGCTGAATCGGGTAACTTTCATGCTTTACTAAGTGATTTTTTGATTTACACTTAGATTATTTCGTAGATAACTTAGTGTTTCTTTTCGTGCTCGTAGGCCTTGGTGCTTCATCATGAGACCTTTTTAAAGTACCGGGAGGAGCTGAAGCAACTCGAAGCTGAAGTTCGTGAGCTCACTGAGAAGAGAGACACCTTTAAACTTCTCAGCGAGCAGTTTGGGGGGGGGGGGGTTAAGAACCTCCGTGCGGAGCTGGAAGTTGCTCGGAAGGAACATGCTGATTTGGTAGCAGGTAAAAGCTTTTTAGGTTAGTGACGATGAATTTGTTTCGGTGACTAATGGTCAAAATCCGCAGGTCCAGCAAAAACTCGATCGGATTGACCAGCTTCAAGCCAAAATGGATTTAGTCAAAGCTGAGACTGATGAATGGAGAGGCCGAATGTATGGTTCGGCCTCAAAAAAAGAGGTTGTTCAGGCACAACTAACTTCGGCTGAAATCCAGCTTAGAGCAAAGGAGTGGGCTGAGGTTCAGACAAAAAAGGTTGAGGAGCTCTAATCCCGGTTAGCTTCGGCTGTCTTTGATCGAGAACGTCTGGCCAAGGAACTTAAAACGTCCAAGTTAGAGGTCGTTGTGGTAAAATCCGAAGCTGATGAAATGGTGGCCCAGTACAAGGCCGATGCCGAGGCAGCTCTGATCTTGTAAAAAATATAGTTGAGCATATGAAGTGGCAATCCCGAATGGAGGCCCTCGAGGAAGTTCCCGCTCGGGGTTTTGACTTATCGGCTAAGATCAAGAATACCAAGATGCTCGAAGCCGAGGCCAGGAAGCTGGCTTACCTCGAGGAGGAAGATTCCGAGGAGTTTGAAGATTTCGGTGAATCCGAGGGTGGCGGGGACCCCGAAGGTGATGATGTGGCCTCCGACGAAGACTAGGCCACTTATGACCCTTTTAGATGTGTTTTTTCTTCTTCTTTTTGTATCACCTTTTTGTTGAGGCCGTTCGGCCTTTGTAAAAATTTGTTACGGGTCTCGAACGTCTCTGAACCATTTCAGTATGGTCGTAGCCTTTTTAATTCGGGTATTGCCCAGTGGGCTTTACTACGAGTTATCCGGGCTTTGCCTAAGATAATAGTCCCCGAATGGGAGTGGCCGTAGCCTTTTAGGTTCGGGCGTTGCCTAATAGGTCTTGTGCCCCTGGGTTCCGGTAGCCTGAGCCGTCCGATTTGATTTTGGATGGCAGTCCCCGATTGGGGTGATCGTTTGAACCCGGGTAAAGGTGGCCCTTGGGCTCGGTATCTTTAGGGGATCGAATTTCTTAAAGGACAAGATATTTATCCGCAAGGTAGAAACTTCTTTTATTCTTATGCGTGATAGTCACACATGTTTATAGGTTTCATGCCAGGGCTCGAGTAGTCTATATGGGCACGACTCATGTGACCGTTTGGCCCTTACAGTAAATCCTACCAATCGAGTCGAGATCATTGAATTGTAAAGTTTCCTTCCTTGCTAAAGTTGTTATCCAAGGGTGATGCCCCCCAGTGTTCGGGGCTGAGCATTGATAGGCCTCAAATACTGTTGCCACGACATTCGATACCGGTTCGTAATTGGTCTTCAATTCTAAGTTAGCACGATTTATCGTTGCCTCGTTAAAAACCTTGCCTAAAAATCTATTTGGTACAAAATCGGTTCAAGGGAAAAAGAGTGCAACGCGCGCTTTCAGACCTAAAAATTGTATCGTTTTTCAATGATTCCCTGCAAATGTTAGTTCGGAATGTAAATAAATAAAAGGAAATGAATAGTATCTTACTTAGCAATAGTATCGCTTCAAGTGAGCTATGTTCCAATTGTTCGGTAGTTGCTCACTGTTCATCGTTCTGAGTTTGTACGATCCTTTACCAGTAATCTCGATAATTTGGTAAGGACTTTCCAGTTCGGCCCCAACTTCTCTTCATGCGGGTTTCGGGTGTTTAGTGTAACCTTTCAGTATGCCCATAAGACTTCGGGCAGGATTTCCTTCCACCTTCCTTTGGCGTCGGTTAACCTCTTTCTGAGGTTTTTGAGTATGGTTTTGTTGGTCGATTCTGCTTGCTCATTCCCACTGGGGTAGTAGGGTGTTGATAAGATCCTTTTGATCTTATGATCTTCGAGAAACTTGCTTACCTTGCTGCCGATGAATTGTTTCCGTTGTCGCACACAATCTCGACCGGCATTCCGAATCGGCATATGATATGATCCCAAATGAAGTCGATAACTTCTTTCTCCTTCACCTTTTCGTATGCCTGGGCTTCCACCCACTTAGAAAAATAGTCAGTCATAAACAATATGAATTGAGCCTTACCGGGTGCCCATGGAAGGGGGCCGACAATATCCATTCCCCACTTCATAAGCGACCATGGTGACAAGACTGAATGCAGCAGTTCCCCGGGCTGATGAATCATCAGAGTGTGTCTTTGACATTCATCACATTTTCGTACAAACTCCTTTGCGTCCTTTTCCATATCGATCCAGTAATAGCCGGCTCTGATAACTTTTTGAACTAGTAATTCGGCGCCTGAATGATTTCCACAGGTGCCTTCGTGGATTTCCCTCAAAAAATATTCGGTGTTCCCTGATCCTAGACATATCGCGAGTAGGCCATCGAACGCCCTTCTAAACAGGGTTCCGTCTTCAGATAGGCTAAATAGGGCTGCCTTTGTACGTAGGGCTCTCGATTCCTTTGGATCCGACTGTAGTTTTTCGGTTTTCAGATATTCAATATATTTGTTTCTCCAGTACCAAGTTACGCTCGTTAAGTAAATCTCGGCTTGGCCTTCCTCCACTACCAATCTCATAAGTTGTACGACTGACCCCGAGTTGAATTCGTTGTCTTCGACCGATGACCCTAGGTTATCGAGGACATTGACGTTGCTATTTTGATCCCGAGGTATGTGTTACAAAGTCCATTCGTTGAATCGATGTAATGTTACCTGCAATTTATCTAGGTACCCTTTCATTCGTTCTTCTCTGACCTCGAACGTCCCGTTAACTTGGTTTACCACAAGGAGGGAGTCGCACTTAGCTTCAATTATCTCTACCCCCAAGCTTTTGGCTAGTTCAAGACCTGCAATCATGGCCTCATATTCGACCTCATTCTTAGTCAATTTCACAGTCCTAATAGATTGCCTAACTACATTGCCAGTTGGTGGCTTCAATACGATGCCAAGTCCGGACCTTATGCATTCGAGGCACCGTCTGTAAAGAGGGTCCAGATTCCCCACTAGGTCCGTGAGTTTATTAGTAACTCTCTGTCGACCTCGGGTATTAGGGCCGGCGTAAAGTCAGCTACAAAGTCCGCCAAAATTTGAGACTTAATGGCGGTCTGGGGTCGATATTCAACACCGTACCCGCTGATTTCCACGGCCCATTTAGTCAACTGGCCCGAGAGCTCGGGCTTATGCATAACGTTTCTCAATGGGTAAGTAGTTACGATACAAATATGATGACACTGGAAGTATGGTTTTAGTTTTCTAGAGGCGCTAAGCAAAGCGAGCGCCAATTTTTCTAGGTGAGGATACCTAGTTTCGGCCTCACCTAGGGTCCTGCTAACATAGTAAATTGGAAATTGTGTACCTTGCTCTTTCCGGACCAGGACTCCTCATACCGCTATCTCCGAAACTACCAAGTACAAGTATAGTTGTTCTTCTGCCTTCGGTGTGTGAAGCAACAGTGAGCTTAATAAGTACCATTTGAGTTCCTCCAAAGCTCGTTGGATTCCGAGGTCCATGAGAATTTATTCTTTTTCTTCAATGGTGGGAAGAATCGGTGGCTCTTGTCGGATGACCTCGAAATAAATCGCTCCAGGGCGACAATGCACCCGGTTAATCTTTGTACGGCCTTCACGTGGTCCACAACCGTGATATATTTGATGGATTTGATTTTGTCGGGGTTGATCTCAATTCATCGATTGGATACCATGAACCCGAGGAATTTACCCGATCCAACTCCAAATGCGCATTTCTCTGAGTTCAGCTTCATATTGTATTTCTTTAATATGTTGAAGGTTTCCTGCAAATGTTTTAAATGGTCCTCTGCTCGCAGGGACTTAACCAACATGTCGTCAATGTAAACCTCTATTGATTTTCCTATTTGTTCTTCGAACATCCAATTTACTAGGCGTTGGTAAGTGTCACCGGCGTTCTTTAAATCGAATGGAATCACGTTGTAGCAGTATGTGCCATATTTAGTGACAAAGGAGGTTTTTTCCTGATCACCCGAGTTTACCCGTATCGAAAACTGAGGATCTCGTGGCCGGCCATGGCATTGATCATTCGATCGATGTTGGGCAAAGGGAAAGAATCCTTGGGACATGCCTTATTCAAATCCTTATAGTCTACACACATTCTTAATTTGTTCCCTTCTTTAGGGGCTACTACTACATTTGCTAACCAATCAGGGTATTTAACCTCCCAAATGGACCCTATTTTAAGGAGTTTAGATACATCGTCCTTGATGAAAGCATGTTTGCTTGACCGGATGGAACTTCCGATCCAGGCGTAGCTTGTGAGTGGTTATATCCGGTGGGATCCCTATCATATCAAGGTGGGACCAGGCGAAACAATTCATGTTAGCCATAAGAAACTGAATAAATTTTTTCCTAAGCTCGGGATTTAGCCCAGTGCCCAGGTACACCTATCGACCGGGTAGATGCTCGACCAATATGACCTGTTCCAACTCCTCGACCGTCGATTTGGTGGCGTCGGAATCATCGGGGGATATAAAAGACCTGGTTACCCCATAATCATCGTCTTCATTAGTCCCTTGTTTTTCCGGTTGGGTCGGAGCTAGTGTCGGTAATTTCTATTTGGTTTCTGGCTTTGCAATCGAACTCGACCCCTTTGTCGTTGTAAGTGCGGACATCGGAATCGCCTCTTCGATCGCAAACATCTCCTTTGTGGCTAGCTGTTCTCCGTAGACTCTTTTAATTCCATCTGGCGTTGGGAATTATAACGCTTGGTGCAGAGTTGAGGGTACTACCCTCATTTTGTAGATCCATGGCCTTACGAACAAAAGCATTGTACCTCATGTCTCCTTCGATTACATAAAATTTAGCTTACTTTATGGTCCTGGCGGTGTTTACCGGTAATATTATCTCACCCTTAGTGGTTTCACATGCCATGTTTAATCCGTTTAGAACTCGGACTGCAGGCATGATTTGGTCTTGTAGAACGAGCTGCTCCACGACCTCGATCGACTGATGTTGGCCGAGCTACCTAGATCAATTAATACACGTTTAGCTCAAATTTGATTTACGAGTACAGCTATTACCAGTGCATCATTGTTGGGCTGTACAATCCCTTCTACGTCCTCATCATTGAAAGATAAAGTTCCTTCCGGTACGTAGTCTCGAGTTCGTTTCTCCGTAATGATGGATACTTTGGTGCGTTTCAACTTCGACCCCTGAGACATATCGACCCTAGCGATGATCATGTTAATGACATGTTGAGGTTCTTCTTGTTCTGTCATTTTGTTAGAATCCATGTTCCTGCAATGATTCTTGGCTCGGTCGCTCAAGAGTTATCGAAGATGCACGTTATTGAATAGTTGGGCTACTTCTTCTCTCAACTGTCCACAATCTTCCGTTCTGTGACCATGAGTGCCATGATATTTGCGCATCTGGTTAGGATCCCTTTGGGTTGGACCAGATTGTAGAGGTCGAGGCCATTTGGTATCTTTGATGCGCCCGATAGCTGATACAATGGCGACAGCATCAACATTAAAGTTGTATTTCGATAGTCTCGGTGCTTCCTTAGGCTCGATGGACCTATCGAAGCTGTTTTTGCTCATGAGTCCACAGTTGTTTTGACCTCAGTCAATTCTCCTTTCGTTTCTCATAGAGTTCCGCCCGGACCTACTGCTTCTTCGGTCTCCATTATATGGCTGATACTGATCCCTGTTTGGTCTCGGTTCACGATCGACGTCTCTCTTGACTTTGTCGAGGGTTTTGACGGGATAAATAGATCCCGAAGGGGCACCGAGTTGATCATCTTCCACTCTGATTTTTGATTGACACCGGTTATGCACGTCGGCCCAAGTAACGGCGGATATTCTATCAGGTTGTGTTTCAACTGCTGCAAAGCCACCAAGCTTCGAACATTGAACCCTTGAGTGAAAGCATGAACAACCCAATCATCAGCGGCCGGTGGCAGATCCATTCGTTCTATTTGTAAATGAGACACGAACTCTCTAAGAATCTCGTTATCCTTCTGTATTACTTTGAAAAGGTCTGATTTCCTGGTCTCGACCTTGATTGCCCCGGCATGTGCTTTCACGAAAGAATCAGCAAGCATAGCAAATGAATCAATAGAGTTAGGAGGTAAGTTATGATAACATATCATAGCCTCTTTTGATAGGGTTTCTTTGAACTTCTTCAACAAGACAGACTCGATCTCATCATCCTCCAAGTCATTCCCTTTGATGGCACACGTGTAAGAGGTTACATGCTCGTTTGGGTAAGTCGTTCCGTTATACTTAGCAATCTCGAGCATGCGGAATTTCTTAGGGATCGGCTTCGGAGCCGTGCTCGGAGAAAAAGGTTTTTGCACGAACTTCTTGGAATCCGAGCCTTTTAATATTGGTGGCGCTCCTGGGATTTGGTCTACCCTGGAATTGTAGGGTTTTACCTTTTTGTCATTAGTTTCAATTTTCTTCTCTCCTGATTCATTCCGTTTTGTCAGCTCCTCGAGCATCTTTGTGATCTCGGGGTTAGCCCCCCATTCACGTTCATTTGACCTTTCTATGACAGGTTCATCCATGTGAGTGACTTCTCGGGGTGCATCAGGCTCAACCCTGCTCTGTGCACGGCTTTGGTTATGTAACTGAGCTATCGCAGCCTGTTGAGCCTGCAACGTTTCGAAGATCACCCGTAGACTGATCCCATCTCCTTCAATGTTTTGTGTGTTTCAAGTTGCCGATCGGGCTCCACCAAGGACTCTAATTTCAGGGCCGGTAGGCAAGTTAGCGTCGATAGCCACATGGGATTAGTGTCAATCGGATCTGCGATCGGAATTTCGATGGGATCAACAGGCGGTACTCCTTCACTGGGCGCTATGTTGTTATTTTCACCGTGGTGATCGGATTCGTTGTCAACATGTAGGGGTGCTGATTGAGAGTTTGTCATTTTGTGTTCTATCCTGAAATCAGAGACATTCCAAAGAGCAAGTGTAAAGTAGTGTGTGTTATGGAGATTTGTATCAAATAACCACTATTATCCTTAGCCCCACGGTGGGCGCCAAATTGTTTATCCTTAAAATCAGATAACAACTGAATCTATAAGTGCTTTTAAGGATACGTGATTTAATTTGATACTGAATGACAAATCAGATTGCAATTGAAACAAGTAATGGAAAAGTAAATGCAAACCACACGAGTTGAACAGTCTTAGCCTTGGAAGGTTTGCCACCCTCGAGCCAAAAATGTTTTTATTAATATCAGAACATAAACAACAAGAGAGTAACAAGAACTTGACGAGAATAATAATAATATATTGCTTTGGGATGCGTGTTACAATATGTTTTGCAAGTAATCAAACCTCCTTTATATAGTAGGGGAGTCCTACTTTAGGTACAATTCTATAAAAGGTAAAATCTTCAGGTTTGCTGATTTGCCGATTCTTTATTGATACGTGCGAGATTCCCGTCAAAATATCTGACATGCTATGGATATTTTGGCCTTCCATTATTTGGGTCTTCTGTTAGTTATACCGGCAATATTTCCTCGAGCTTATTCGGGGTCAGGATCGATTCGGGATCATGAGCTCAACGTTCTCGAGGACAGATATTCTGACCTTGTATTTTAGTTTGATGAGACTCAATATCGATTTTCAACCCTTTGCGTTCCGAGCCCGATCTATCGTTCAACAGTGGAGTTCAATTTCTACTTATACAAATACCAATGCAATTTTACAACTAAATCTCTATCTTCTTCCTCGATGTTAAATTTGTCTTGTGACTCGTGAGTAACTGAATGTTACTTTTCATAACCACAAATGAATGAGAAGTCTGTTATTATCCTCTTAATAAATATTTTTTAAAATTTATCATTTGGGATTCCTTTTGTTGGACATACATAGTAGCGTGCTTGAGTTTGTACTTGCGTATAACTTTATTTCAATAATCCTGATCAGAAATGTTTTTCTCTCTCTCTCTTTCGCATTTGGTATTTCTATCAAAATCAAAATAATACAAGAGCTATGCCTGTCCATTTTCCAAATTACATATTACAAGTTAAATATAGGTGTCTTTTACTAGTTCGTCTTAATAGTATGATGCACTAATTACATCTATCAAAAATGAAAAGTTTCTTAAAAAGGTTTTAATTGATGATAAAAATATGAGGTACGAACGGTTTGTTCATCTTTTTTCCCTTTCTTTGTTTTGTTAATTTATGATCAAGGCATCAAGCGAAACAAAATGAAGTTAAGAAAGTTTAGCAAGTATGATATAACTTTCTTTTTGGTACAAATGATATAACTTTTCAGAGTAAATTTAATGGGTGGTCATTCAACTTTGTGTTCATTATACAAAAATCATTTTTCTTCTTTTTGTTACGTAAAAATTATTTAATTTTATATTCATTACCCAAAAATCATTTTTCTTTCTTTTGTTACACAAAAACTATTTTATTTTGCTCTATTTATCACAAAAGTACCTCGGCTAGATTTTATAATATTTTTATTTAAAAAGTATATTATGTCCTTAACATTATAAATCCTCTCATTTATATAATACCTTCTATATTATATACTATATAATATATTTTTCTAGGTATTTTACTTATAAATAAAATAAATTTAAATTATTTTATTTATTATTTTTATAATATATCTATACATTTAATTTTTTTATAGCACTCAATTTGTTTAATCATATTCAAACATGAAAACATATGTTAAATATAAAAATGATAAAAAAAAAAAGTTTCAATGATATTTGTGTTTAATATTAAGTTTTTTAAAGCTTTATCTGTTAATATTATTTATTCGAAAGTATTAATTTGATGTATCATTTTGCTAAATATAGGTATTTTATTTATTCAATTAATGGGTATGGCTTGGCTGATAAATCAATGAGCTTTGATTTTTTAAGTTTCATTAAACATATTTTATTAAGCATGATTAAGAACGTGGACTTGAGATTTGTTCGCGGTAATGTTGCTGACAAATTTAATAATGTTACTTATATATCTTGAAATTAATATTAAAAAAATTGAATGTACGAATATATTATAAAAATAATAAATAAAATAATATAAGTTATTTTAATTATGAGTAAAATACCTGGGTAAAAGTATATTATATAGAAGCTATTACATAAATGGGAGGATTTATAATATCAATGGCATAATAGATATTTTAGGTGAAAGGTTTGTAAATTCTGGTCAAAGTGATTATTATGATAACTAGAGCAAGTAAAATAATTTTTATATAACAAAAGAAAGAAAAATAACTTTTGGATAATAAATACAAAATTGAAGTACTTTTACATAATAAAATTAAAAAAAGTAATTTTTGGGTAAAGCTCGAGTTTTCATAACCATGATTAAGACGAATTTTTTGATTATTACTTTATCTGTATAATAAGGTAACTAAGGCAAAATGATGTCCGTGCAAAACAAGTCTAGTGGATTTCTTCATTGTTTGTTTAATTACTGGCGGAATTTGATGTGGTGTGATTTTTGTTGGGAGTAACGGCAATAACATTCATTCAAATAATAATGACAATAACACTTCATTTAAAAATGAGAGGAAATAGTAAAGACAAATATCTGTGGCCACTTTAACTCTTCTTCTAAAGTAAATGGATAGTTAACATGAACTAAGACCAGACTATTCATTTTTGAAATTAGAACTACAGTTTAATAGTTACGCTTCTGTTTCTGTACCACTTAATAGTTAGTTAGGTGGAATTCAATGTTTTCCTTTTTCTTTTAACCTTCTTCTTCCCCTGCTACTCATAATGTAAGCACCCTTAAAGGTTGAAAATAAAACATTAAATTTTTAAATTAAAAAAAGTAAAATCTTCACACATTTTCCCGAGAACATGATGCTGTGTGTTTAGTGTGATAAGAAATATTTTTAGAAAATACTTTTTATTAAAAGAAGAAAAATGGCAAAAGTCATTTTTCGTCATAACTATTTGAACTCTGTACTTTATACCAATACGCTAACTGTTGACTTTTTTGGCTATAATTGAATCCCACATCGGTGGGTTTTGTTTTGGGAAGGAGGTTTGGAGATTATAAATTAACTCCACCTCCTTCAATGTTAGTATCCCAACAAACTCTCTTCTCCCACATTAATAAAAAGCGGGCTGTTTGAGCGGTGCTCGGAGACTAGGCTAAATTGGCCGAACTCCGTTAACAAATTTTCGGGTGTGTTCTTTCTTTGTCTCTTTTATTATTCCGCTTTATTTCTTTTCTTTTCTGTTGTAGTATAATATTCAATATTATTTGTCGGGTATTTGTATTAGTGTTCTGTCTAGTTCATTTGTTTTTTGAACTAGTTCATTTCACTAGTTGTGTTGTCATAGTGGGAAAATTACCCGATTTTCCCAACAATTGGTATCAGAGCCAAGGTACTATCAAAGTATGCTCTGTGGTTGCAGCATAGTCTGATCTTCCACATCAGAAAAGATTTATCTTGGTAACTGAACTGAAGGTTCACCTTTGGATTGTTTGAAATTTGTTGTAATATTGAATATTATATATTGAGTCTGTCATGGCAAATAAAGATCAAGAAACGAAGGGTGCTGTCACAAATATTCCATCTGGGGTGTCGGGCACCTCGTCATCATGGTCGAGGTTCCCGGTGTCCAGTTTGAAATTGGCGGTGGAGAT
>MCJB01024904.1:65540-100570 GCA_002018475.1 Nicotiana obtusifolia | reverse complement strand
TTTGTGGGGGGGGGGGGGGAGTTGAGTTCATTCTCTACCATGTTCTCAACTCATTGACAAATTAAGCAAACATGTGATTAATTATTTCAAGATAGGCTATCCTGCTTTGTTTGTCTACTCTGGTTTTTGGATTATATCAATGTAGTGGAGTCCTCTCAACTAACCACATCTTATGATTTTTCTGAAATACATTTAAGTTTTTGTGCAGTGACAACATATATATATATATATATATATATATATATATTTTTAAACAACTATAAATGACTTTTCATAGTAAGTCTATATAATTACTTAAAAATTGATTAGTAATCTGATATATTAAATTATGTTGATGGTGTAAAAATTCTTTACAATCAATGTATATAACTTAAGTCCCGGGAATTATTCCTAATCCTCTCAATGGTGAAAGACGGTTTCTCTAATTGCGAACTGACACATTTTTTTAAGAGTTAAACAGCTCCAAAAACAGTCAATATCCCTTGTAAAAGTATATTTATAGACACTAATGAAAAGGAATAACAGCATTAATAATCCCTGTCAACAGAGATTGAAAACTTGCTCTTTACAATAAATAATCTACAAAAGAAAGTTCAGTTATATGCCCAATTGGCCATGAGTAACAAGGAACAAGAAAAGAACGTCATCCTAGTCTGTCTTAACGCATTTTTTCCATAAGATATTAACTAACGTGCCTTCCACAAACAAAAAGTAGTCCATTAAATATCGTCTCGGTCAACAAGAAAGCTAAAGCTTTGACCAAAAACCTTGAGACAACCACCTCTTTAAAATCACATGCTGAAGAATTGTATATGACTTTCCTGAAAGATGAGAAAATTTCAAGTGGTAGATAACAGCAACTGCAAACTCAGAGAAGTAATGTCAAACAAAACATTTTGATAACAAAGTTTCTGCTCTTGACCAAATAGACACTCCGTGATAAAGCCAGCTCTAATGTCAGAACAAAAACAAAATTGGCCCCAACAAAGGTAACTCCAAAAGTATCAATATTTTGGGATTGCAAAAGGGTTGTCTTTGATCTAGGATAAAATTGACTATTCCCAAGGGCGAATGGGCGTGTTATGACTAACGAGCAGAGAACAGCCTTGAACAAGAGCAAATCACATACCATAAGGAAAAACTATTTGGAGTAGATGATTGTGACATACCTTTTTATAGTGACAACTCACTCAGTAAGCTTTAACGGAGAAGCGAAAAAGTCATAAAACATAAACCTGGCAATATCATTGACATACTTGAAAGCAAATGTCAAACAAGAAGATAGAAACAGAGTGACAATGTATGATTTTTCTCCTTCACAATGACCATTTCTAGACAGTTTAACATCCTAATCAGGAAAATTCTAATTTGATTGCCAATTCCAGTTTAATCAATACATACCAAGGTTGTAAGCAACAAGAACAAAGAAATTGAAACAAACGGCTCAGTTACACAGCTAAAAAGCAACTTAACTCAGAAATGTGATTATACAATTCCAAACAAGATGAACATCACCAAAAATGGACCAAAGATCCACCTTTTTCCTAATTTCTTTACATATATAAAGTGAAAATACATGATTTTTACCTCTTTAAACTACTTATTCTTTAGGCACACTACACCATTAACCATTCTCCCTCCTCTTCTCATCTAAAAAAAGGGTCAAACAAAGAAAAGAAAAAAAGGGGAAAATCTATATCATATTATGCTCATGTTCTAATAATAGATGCCTTCTCAAAAGACAACCATCTCCCAATTCTACACAAATTTGTCACTCAGGATTTCATCTTCCAATAGAGTCAAGGCCTTCAGTCCTGCTCCGAACAATCCTATGAAACACTTCTCTAACCTGACGCTCCAAAGGATCCAATCCACTCTTTACACCATCATAGACAAGCCCAAGTTCATGAATTCTTTCCTTTACTTCTCCATCTTTTTCCTCTGTGATTGGGAACTGAACAGTATCGATCAATTCGTTCATTTGGTGCGCGCATTTCTCAATCTCCTGAATCTCCTTCAACAATCCACAAGCATTTCTACGATCCCTCTTCTTCGATTCCTCCAAAATCCTTTCGTGAAGAGACAAAATTGGGCCGGCCCAAACGAATTGCCTAGTAACGTAAAAATGTGTTTGCAGGCCGCGGTCTTGGCAAGGAATTGCAGCAACAAGTGCCCACATTACAAAATACAACACATAACTCATTGTAAAAACAGCCAAAGCTAATCCATTACTAGCAATAATTTCATTACTTCTCGGAGCAACTAAATTATTACCAATTGCTTGGAGCTGCTTAGCAGCAGACCAATTCCTCGATACACTCCACGATAACGATCTAAAATGCCCCATAGACCTATGATCATTCTGAGTATTGTTTCGCCCGAATGATCTGTTTCTATGGTTAACAGTTGCATTAGAATCCTTTTCGTCTAGCATACCAATAGTCAAATCAATCAACGCCTTCTTAGCGCGACGAAATTGGCCTTCACCAACAGTCCTCTGATTCTCCAATGCACACAAAACAATCTCCATCTGCTTCTGCCATTGCCTGATCTGCTCAATTCCGTCCCTTATCGCGTTACAAACATCCAAACCCTTCACACTCCTATCAAAATAATCAGTAATGTAACGGTCCATTGGAGCTTTATTCAAGTAAGCAGTGTTGTTAAACACGATGGACCTGAATTGTTCCTGGCAACAGAGGAAAACATCCAAGAGTTTACGAATCCACGGGATCGAAAGCAGTTGATCAGAATCAACAGAAGCTAAGTCGTTGAAACGCTCAGCGACTTGCTTTTGAAAAGATTCAAGTTCTAGCTCTTGGCTAGTTGCCTCATGAGCAGATTCCATTGAATGCACCTGATCACGGCGCATACTTAAAAGTGACCTTCCAAAATTTGTGAAAGATGCTGATGCCCCTTGATAATCTGTAACTGGCATTTTCTATAGATTTTTTCTTTGTCACATGAAACAGTCAAATTAAATTTAAAAACCTTGAAAATTTTGACAATTTAGAATTCAACCCCCAAATTTGTTGAGAGTGGAAATTGGCGAAATGAAATGACAAACAAGAAATTCGGATCAAACCCCCAAAAATCCGCACCTTTAATAGGAATTGGAAGTGCAAAGAAATTATCAAAAAGAGATCAACCCTTCAAGATTGGACAATACTAAGGCAAAAGATTCAAACTTTAAGAAAATTAGAGCCAACCCACTAAAATAAGATGAAGAAATGGTGGGAAATGACAAAGAAATTTAAAGAAAATGGACACAACACTATCCTTAACATGACCAAAATTCCCAAATATTCTTTTAAACCTTAAAATCCAAGAGAAGCCATCAAATAAAAATAAGAATAGATGACAAATCCCAGATTCAATATTTTTTTTCTTTCAGTGGACAAAGGAAAGAGAAAATACAGAGAAAGGCAAAAGAAGAGGATGTTTGTGTAACCCTAACAGGAGGAATAAGCCTTTATATTGTGGTTCATTTGGACCGCGTATATCGGTTTGTTGGAAATTAAAAAAGGAAAAATGAAAAGTGATAGAAAGAGATATTTTAATGATTATAAAAATGAAATATTCTCAAAAGGTAGTAACTTTAATGGAAAAAATAATCTAATCTAATTAGTGACTAAATATGTAAATTAAGCTAGTAAGGGTTTGGTTTCAACTTTTGCTAACACGTACTATCACACGCAGTGGACACGCATCATCTTCAATCGAGATGGGGCCAATCAAGAACGTGTAACATAAATTTCAAAGAGGAATCTTTGATGTTAAATCTTGTCCGTTCGATTTACTTTAGGTTTAATCTGAGGGTGGAGATTAAAGGATGTGACGATTAACTAAGGACTATTGGTGGAACGTTTTGGTCAGTTTGCTAACAGAGTCCCACTATGGGTTATAGAGGGCTCGTGAAACATCTAATCAAAGATAAGAGAAATTAGTTAGGCTTAGCTTTCATAATTAAAATATTTTAGAATGTTGAAATAAGCAATGGCGAAAGAAAAATTGGTTCATCTTTAGATTAGTAATAATGCCATTCTCGCATAACGAGAGGGGAGTATTAAATAAACGTATGATTGACAATAGAAAAGTTAAAATATAAGGAAAAGAGTAGATTTATTAAAAGTATATGGTGGAAAAATCTCTCGAGAAAATTAGCATGTTAGTAGTTATTGTGACTTATAATTATTTGATATGTGAAATTTATTGACCTGATTAACTTATATTTATATTGTGCATAGTCCGTAAAAAAAAAAAAAAAAACTTCATATCAATAGTTTTTCATTTACAAGATTCAAACTTGAAATATCTAATTAATAAAGGTGTAACGATCTCATTTATCCTACCAAGCTACCACATTCCTTTGGTGGTATTCGACTTTATTAGTTTTCCGATACATTAAGATGCTAAGTAATGTATTCTAATAATGATACGTTAGGGTATCTAAATTTGAAGAAAAAAAAACAATTATCTAATGAATGCTGATTATCTTACGTCTCAAACGGGACGAGTCTTACATAGACAACATGTAATTGAGGTAAAAACAACATTATTTTCAATTAATAAATGAGAATATTAAGTTTATTCGGTAACACATTTGAATCTAATACCTTAAAGAATATTCATCTCAGTCAGAGTAGCAGATTATTCCCTTCACATTAAATTAGTTATGCCTCCCGCGAATTGATTATTTAGTAAATAAATGGTATTTGTCAGATGATGTTAATAGCAAGTAGTCCACTAAGGTGAAAAGTCCTTTCCTAATGACTTGCAAATTTTTTATATAAAAGGATAATAACTAATTACAATAAAATTCAATAAAATGTAAAATTCATCCTAAATGATAAAATGATAAACGCGTCTAGATTAAATGTAAAAATGGTCGTCATGTGATATTTTATTTTCATTACTGTATTAAATTAAATAATAAAGGTTTCAAGCATTGTTGTTATATATTTAATCAATTAATAACAGTAAGTTATCAAAGTGACATCACTATCGAAAATAACATTCGAATTAAATCAAATGAAAAGAGTAGGTAAATAGAAGCCAATAATGGACATACGCAGAATGCAAGGCCTAACGGCAAACAAGATTAGGGGATTTTGGAAATTCAGATTTTCTTTATATGCGAGAATGGAAATTGGAGTGGACTAAGTTAACATTATGGTATAATATCCAGTTATCTAAAGAAATATAAATTTGAAAATGATGGAAGCTAGACTTGACCTTTTATGTTGAGTTATTTGAAATGCAGGTGCACTTATCTCGTTATAATGTACCACCAAGGATTGAGCGGGATAAATACAATCTCTCCACTCTTAACTTTAGAGCTTTGAAAATGGAAACAAATTATAGTATGGACCGCTTATTTCTTTAATGAGTCTTACTCAATACGAATTCGAATTAATCGAGAATCATCAATAAGAATACTAGAATTGAGTGAGAACAAAAACAAATAAACTTGTTTCAACTAAATCATATTGTTAATTGCCGTCAAGATTACCTTGAGCTACTAAATTGATTATAGGAGAATTTGTCTAAAACCCCAATTATTTTCCTCTTAAGTGTTTCAACTGCCACTAATTGGAGCAGGAAGTGTGAAGTTGGAAAAAAATATTAATAAATAAATACGTCGTATTTTTTCTGAAATACGAAATATTTTAAAATAAATTATAAGTAGTTGTTAAACAGCCAATATTTACGACGGAAAGGAAAATTATATTTTTACTCCTATTTGTGAGTGTGACCCTCAAAAATTAGAAGTACATGGAATACGTATGTAGAGTTGTCAGTTGTGACACAGGGGTCTTCGTTGGCGCGTAAGATGTAGATGACTGGGTCCGCTAGACTCAAGACTGTCTTTTCTAGAAGTACAACCTCACAATCCTTTACCTTTGAGTTTGATGATGTCAAAACGGAATTTTCTTGTGGTTAACTTAATGTACTTTTCCAAGTTTATATTGGGGTGTCAACGGTTCTACTTGGTCGATAATTAAATATTAATTTTTTGATTATTATGTTGTGTATAAGGGCATCTCCAACCCTATGCACCATTTTTTGCACCATTTTGGTGCATGCATCAAAATGGTGCAAATTAGCTCCAACCCATTGCACCATTTTTTGCACCAAAAAAGAATATTCCTTTTATATTCTTCTCTCTCTCTTATATTATATTATTTTCTTTTACTTATCCATTCCATGTAATTCATAATATTTTGTTATAAATCATTTAACAAAAAATTATTTTATACCATAAAATTTTAAATAATATAGATTGTAATCAAATGTTATACGTTATACATATTAATGGATATTCAAATAAAAGTGAAATCATTGATAAAATATAATTAAATAAATACTATTACATTACGGTAGAATTTATTTTAATTTCTACATAAATATTCAACTTCCATGATTAGTACGTTGCTCCCATAAATGCTCTACTAATGCATTACGAAGTGCAAAATGAGCATCTTTGTTCTTTATATAAAATAATATATACGAAAATTAATTTATAAAACTTACACTCCAAAATTAAGATGTAAAATTAATATTATAAGATATTACATAAAAAATTATAAATTAAAATTTATAATATGTTAAATTAAAAGTGTTATATAATAAAAAAATATTAATGAATAGTAATTGTGTAGATGAATAGGTATATTAGGAATGTAAATGTAGCAATTAAAATTTATAATATGTTAAATTAAAAGTGTTATATAATAATAAAATAATAATATATATGGATGAATAGTAAAATGGTGCAATGAATAGTGTTGCACCAAATTTGGTGCAACACTATTCATGCACCAAAATAGTGCAAAATATAGTGCAAGATTGGAGCAACTTTGCACCATTTTTTGCACTAAAATAACATTTGGTGCAAGAAATGGTGCAAGGTTGGAGATGGTCTTAAGTTTAATTTTTAAAGCCGTCTAGTTATCTCGATTTCTTTTCATTAGTATGGTTATATTCATTGTCGGTATTTTCTTTGAAACATCATGCATCACCTTCTTATTAGGATATTGTAATTGTTATGTCAAATAGTACTAGCAAACTTTAATATAACATACAAAATATACATAAGAGTAATATATGTGTTAGATTAGTTAGTATTTAGTGGAAGTATTTGAGAAGAGATTGTTTTGTTCCTCATTAAAAAAAAAAAAAAAGAAAGAAAAAGGTGTTTAAAAGCACTTCTTTGTCTAATATAATTTGAATATCTTTAAGAATGTTTTGGAGGGAAATTGAAATTTCACTATATTATTAATTAATATTAATATTCCTTCCAATCTGCGTTGTTTGCCTAAATTAGTTTTTATGTTTGAAGTATGGTGGTCAAACGGGCCGGAATGGTTGGGTGGGGACATGACTGTGCCAAGTAATTTTTTGGTACCGGTTAACCGGGCCGGTACGACCCGTTATAGTCAAGTCATATGTGAAACGGTTAACCGGACCGGCTCAGACCGGTTCAATGGCTATTTTTTGATTTTTTTTTAATTTTATAAAGTTGATTGTTTGGCAACGGTCAGCTGCCATTTTGACCACTGCCCAACAGCTAATTTGCAATAATAGCCTTTTTTGGGCATTTTTTTTCAAAATAATACTTTTATTATTTAGTAATTTAGCCTTTTGAAAAACTATAAATAAACCCCTCTTCTTCTTCATTTCTTCACTCATCTCTCAATTCTCAAATTCAAATTCTCAATTCAAGTTAAATCATGCCCCATGCTTATAGGGTGTAATCTTATGTTTGGGAACACTTTGAGGTGGTAGAAGAACATGAAGAAGTTCACAAAGTAAAGTGCAAGAACTGTGGTCTAGTCTTAAATTTTCGTCGAAAGTGGGAGGGTATAGGCTGTTTAAGGAGGCACATGAAGAGTTGTCTTAAGCAGCCTTCAGAAATTCGTATTTAAGTTGATTTGATACAATTTGTGTTATTTTTAAAATTATTAGACTTATTTAAGCTTAATGTTTTAGTTTGTTAGATTAATTTGAAGTATTATTATGCGATGAAAATTAGAAATAAAACTATGAAAGCCTTTGAAGTTTGAAGTTTGAAGTTTGATCCTTACATATCAAGTTATTAACACTCCAGTTCCAGTATAAGATTTATACTATAAGTTATATTTTTTTCATGTTCATTGTATTATCTTAAATTCGTAATGGATTTTTCATATATAAGGCTTTTAAAGCCTTTGAACTTTATTCAAACATTCTTTTTATACGTTAGTTTTTAATGTTTTACATTTTTACTTTATCTTAATATACATTACGATTGTTATACAAAATACAAAAAAAAAAATAAAAAAAATAAATAAATAAGCCCGACCCGGCCCGGCCCATTAGACCCGAAACCGTTCTGGTTAAACTTTGCACCGAGGAAGCCCGGAACCCGTAAACCCGATAAAAGATAATTGGTATAGTTAAATTTTGATAAATCTTGTTGAGCGATTTTCTGAATGATATATATATAGTTAAGTGACTTTGTTGTTACAAACGAAAGAAAGATGACTTTGGTAGATAATTTCGGATAATTGAGTGACCATCTGAATCTCAGCTATGGGAGTTAACAAATGAAGCAACACATAAGTTGTCCTCTATAGTTGTATAGGGCAAAATATGTTTATATTAAATGATCACATGAGGAAGTGATACGTGGAGCTGAAGACAGAAGATAGTTGAATCCAAAGGCAGCGATCCTGTCTGTTACCAGAGAGAATGATACTCATAAAGATAAAATAAATGCCTGCCGTCCGGTAACATTTAATGAGGAATATTCTACAACATTAAGTGCACGGTCTGTTACAGGGAATATGGCATTCAGTGCCTGCCGTTACACATTCTTCAATGGCCCTCATAATTGACATTAAAGAGGGGCTTGATCCTAGGACCTTATTCTCTAGGTGCAGCTATAAATAGTAAGCTGTATTATTATTGTAAAGGATACGAATTTTCTGATAAATATACGCTGCACTCTATTCAAAGCTCAATATAATTTTATCTTCTTGTTTACTGATATCGTTGCTATTGTCCCCGGAAGCCCTGCTCTCGGAATTACTATTTCTGCTATTTTATCTCCATCTAAAGGTTAAGTATTATATTTTTGTCCAATTCATCTATTATTTTAGGATCAAATTAATTCACTTGTTTATAAATCACGTATAATTTCAATTGTACAGTTTGACGGGTAAACAGTTTGGCGCCCACTGTTGGCTTAGACAGTTGTGTAATTAAGTTGGTCCTTGCCTCTTTTACTAACGTGTTTGATTATTTGTTCTTAGCAAAAAATCTTAGAAAATGGCAGATAATGGTGTTTACAACACATACAATCTTGAGGCTTAAGGAAATCAGCCTCAAAACGAGGATTCAATTAGTGATACCCGCAGTGAGAGGAATGAGGCCACACCGGTCCATGGTAGGCAGTATCCGTGACATGTTCGAGAGGCGACTCCTGATGATGCTGAAGAAGAGCATGACGTCGATGCGGTAAGGGTCTTGTAGGACCAATAAGAGGCTATTTTAGACCATCTCACATGGCAGGATAAGGTTATGACAGAACTGAAGCAGGCATTATCGGGTGCTTCCAATAACACGAATGGACGAGATCCAGTTCCTCCTGGTGCTCCCGCAAATCAAATAATGCAGAGGGTCGACAACAACACCCCGAGGGGCGAGATCGGCTTCGATGGGGTTGGGCCGAGGGGAGGGGATCCAGTCACAACAACGAGAGAGATCCCTTAAAAAACGAACTCATACGATTTAGGAGGGAAGTGAACGCCCGCATGGACCAAATTCTGGGCGCACCACCAGTGCTAAAAGGGCCGGACTCAAAGAAGTACACTCAATTGTCGTACAAACCAAGCACGACACTAGAATTGATCTTGAAGCGGATTAAAATGCCAGGCGTGCCGAAATATGATAGGACTTCTAATCCTCAAGAGCATATCACCACCTATACAACAGGCAGTGAAGGGTAACGATTTAGTTTCCCACGAGATCGAGTCAGTTTTGCTGAAGATATTCATAGAGACTTTCATGAAGGGAGCCTTGACATAGTATTCGCTTTTGCCCAAGCATTCCATAGAGTTCTTCGAGATGCTTGCAGATTCTTTCATTAAGGCCCATGCTGGGGCCAGAAAGGTGCAGGACCGAAAGGCCGATATATTCAAGATCGCACAAGGAGAGTCTGAGTTGCTGTGGGAGTTTGTAACCCGGTTCCAAAAGGTATTGCTACCGGCCATTTCGGATGAATGGGCGGCTGAAGCATTCACCAAGATTTTGAATTCGTGAAGTTCCAATGCTTCACAGAAGTTGAAAGAAAGCTTGCTCGAGTTCCAAGTAACAATTATGGGCGGATGTTCACAACGGGTACGAGTCAAAGGTAAGGATTGATTAGCTCGGTTTCCTGGTGTCGGTTAAGGGTCGTGACCGGGGGAAGGTCTTCGAGGAGTCGATTTTTGCCCTATGAACGGGCCAAGGGACGAGGTAGAGGTTTCCGGTCGGTGGATAGGTTCATTACCGATAGAAGAACTGATCGCGGCTTGAATAATAGGTTGTTATACGATAAGGAAACGTTGGGTTCTCGAGATTCTTCCTACCCTAGACTTTCAGAATATAACTTCAACGTCAGTACAATAGAGTTGGTAACGGCTATGAGGAACATTAAAGAAGCACGGTTCCAAAAGCCAATAAGATTATAGTGCGAATACCACGGGACAAACGGTCACCGAACAGGGGATTGGAGGCATCTGCGCGACGAGGTGGTGACACTGCTGAAAAATGGCAATCTCAAGGATTTTTTAAGTGACTGGGCTAAAAATAATTACGGTCGCAATCGTGACAACACAGAGCCCTCAAAAGCGGGAGAAAATCCCCCGCGCCTGACGATCAATATGATTTTAGGGGGAAAGAGACTAAAGGGGTTACATTCTCAGTGGCAAAATAAGAAGGTGTCAGTAACTCACAGCAAGAGGCTCCCGGAAATTGCTGAAGATAACATCACCTTCGCGGAGGAGGACGCAAATGGATTTTTGCTACTGCACAACGACGCATTGGTAATCTCTTTAAATGTATTAGATTTTAATATTATACAATGGAGGGTATTGAAGCAAGCCAAGCTCACCAGAAGAATCATTCTGGCCACAAAACTCCTCGTCGGGTTTAACCTAGAAAGTGTGACAACTCGATAAGAGATCCAGCTTCCCACGAATGCTGAAGGGGTGATGAAGACGATCCTTTTCAAGGTAGTGGATGGTGATATGAGCTACAATATTATACTGGGAAGACCATGGTTACACGAGATGAAGGCTGTGCCATCGACATATCACCAGTTGCTGAAAGTCCCAACTCCCGAGAGAATTAAAAAAATAAGAGGTGACTAACCGGCGACAAGGGAAATGAATGCAATTTCAGTCTCCAGCAGCAAATGTAAGAAGCATGTGGCATAGCAATTATAGGAACCGGCGCCTGCTCCGGAGTCAAGCGAAGTCAACTAGGGGAAGAGACTTCAGAATCTTATCAGGTGCCAAGGTATTTTCAGGTACCGGAAGAGATGGACGCAACAAAATTTACAGCTGAAGAGCTTGAGCAAGTCCCATTATTCGAAAAGTTCTTGAAACGGAAATTCCACTTGGGGACAGGACTGCACCCCGAACTAAGATCTGGATTTATTGAATTTCTTAAATTTAATGTCGATTTTCTTGCGTGGTCGCATGCAGATATGACAGGTATCCCGAAGGAAGTGGCCATGCACAAGTTAAGCTTGGATCCCAGCATTCCTCCGGTAAAACAGAAAAAATGTCCTATTGCCGAGGCTAGAGACAAATTCGTCAAAAAAGAGGTAAATCGCCTACTTGATATCGGTTCAATCCGAGAAATAAAGTATCCAGACTGGCTAGGTAACGTAGTAGTAGTTCTAAAGAAAAATAATAAATTTCGCACGTGCATAGACTATAAGGACATAAATAAGGTGTGCTCGAAGGACTAGTTCCCATTGCTGAACATTGATCAAATGATTGATGCAATGGCCAGGCATGAGTTAATGAGTTTTCTTGATGTATACTCCAGGTAAAACCAAATTAAGATGAACCCAGAGGATCAGGAAAAAACTTCGTTCATAACGAATTTCGAGTACATACTGCTATAATGTGATGCCATTCGGGCTAAAGAACGCCGGAACCACTTATCAGCGGCTCGTAAATAAAATGTTTGAAAGACAAATAGGGAAAACCATGGAAGTTTATATAGACAATATTCTTGTTAAGTCTTTGAACACAGGCGATCATCTTAAACACTTGCAAAAAGTTTTTGACATCCTAAGGAAGCATAACACAAAGCTTAACCCCGAGAAGTGTGCATTGAGGGTCAGCTCCTGCAAGTTCCTGGGATTCTTGGTGTCACAAAAGGGGATTGAAGTTAACCCCGACAAAATCAAATCTATCAAAGATATCTTAGACCAGCTATCAAGCGTAAAAGAGGTACAAAGGCTCACGGGTCAATTGGCCGCTTTGAGCAGGTTCATTTCCCGATCTTTAGAAAAATGCCATCATTTATTCTCGTTACCCAAAAAGAAGAACAATTTCGAATGGACCCTGAATGTCAGCAAGCTTTGAGGGATTTGAAAAGGTATTTGTCAAGTCCTCCGTTACTATCGAAGCCGGAGGAAGGGAAAAACTGTTAATCTACCTAGTAGTCTCGGAGGTAGCGGTAAGCGCCGTTTTGGTCCGTGATGAAGAAGGTACGCAATCTCCCATTTATTACATTAGTAGAATTTTGACGGGAGCAAAAACTCGCTACCCATATCTGGAGAAGTTGGCCTTAGCCTCATAGTCGTGGCTTGGAAGCTAAGGCCTTACTTCCAATATCACTCGATATCTATGATGACCACATTTCCCCTGTGGAATACCCTTCATAAACCCGAACTTTCGCGTAGGCTGGCCAAGTGGGCCGTCAAAATAAGTGACTTTTACATAGAATATAAACCTAGGACTGCGATTAAGTCACAAGTTTTGGCCAACTTTGTGGCCCATTGTAGTCCGGGATTGTTACCTTTGGAAACCAAAAAAGCAATGATGGTGTCAGAATCGACATTAGGAGTTTGGACCCTATTTACAGACGGAGCTTCCAACGTAAAAGGGTCCGGGCTCGGCATAGTATTAACCACGCCTTCGGGCGAAACCCTAAGGTAGGTCATAAGAACGGTTCCTCTGACTAACAATGAAACGGAGTATGAAGCTTTAATTGTAGGGCTCAAATTGGCCGGAGGACTAGATTCCGAGGTCATAAAAATCAAATGCGACTCCCAACTGGTGGTAAATCAGGTCTACAGGACTTCGAAGCCAAAGAGGAACGCATATAACAATACGTAATGAAGGTTCAAGCTCTACTTGCTCGGTTTCGGGAGTGGTTAATTATGCATATCCCTAGGGAAGAAAATGCAGAAGCAGACACATTAGATAACCTTGGCTCGTATATAGAAATGAGAGGATCGGACTCTGGTATGGTCGTATAACTTATGCACTCGGTTTTGGACGCATATAGCTACTACGAGGTAAATGCAACTAATTTGGTATGGGACTGGAGGAATGAGATTATTGATTACCTCGAGCATGGAAAGTTGCCTGAAGATCCCAGGGCATCCCGGGCGCTACACACTAAAGCAGCGGGGTATAGTCTCCAAGGAGGTCAATTGTACATGAAATCCTTCCAAGGCCCGCTGGCCCGATGATTTGGAGCCTCCGAAGCTAATTATGTTATGCGAGAAGTCCGCGAAGGGATCTGAGGAAATCATCCAGCCGCAGATTCCTTAGTACTAAAATTGGTAAGGGCAGGATACACTTGGCCTCGAATGGAACAAGACGCCAAAGCTTTTGTTCAAAACTGCGATAACTGTCAACGCCATGCACTGTTGGTACATAAACACGTAGAACCATTGCATTTAGTTTTGTCTCCATGGCCATTCATGAAGTGGGGAATGGATATCGTCAGACCACTGCCACCGGCCCTTGGTAAGGTAATGTTTCTTTTGATTTTAACCGGCTATTTTTCTAAGTGGGTTGAAGCAGGTCCTTATCAGAAGAAACGTGAAGTGGTGGATTTCTTGTGAGAGAACATAACTTGCTGATTCGGGATACCAATAAAGATAGCCTGCGACAACGAACCAAAATTTATAGGCACAAAGGTCACAAAGTTCCTTGAAGACTTGAAAATAAAAAGGATCACATCTTCGCCCTATCATCCGAGTGTAAATAGTCAAGCGGAATCAATGAACAAAGTGATTATACAAAATCTCAAAAAGAGATTAGAAGCAGCTAAAGGAAAATGGCTTGAGGAACTTCTAGATGTATTATGGGCATACCGAACAACAGCCAAATCGAGCACGGGAGAGACTTCTTTCTCCCTAGTATACGCAGTAGAAGCCCTGATCCTCGTGGAAGTAGAGGAGCCTACCTTGAGATATTTCCAGGCGAATGAAGAAACAAATAATGAAGCAATGTTGGTCAATTTGGAGCAGCTTGATGAACATCGGGACTTGACGCATATAAGGATGGAAGCTCAAAAGCAGAGAATAGAAAGGTATTACAATCGAAGAGCCAACCTCCGTTATTTCAAAGTGGGATACTTGGTTTTAAGGAAAGTGGCTCAAAACACCCGGGAACTCAATGCAGGGAAGCTAGGTCCAACATGGGTAGGCCCTTACCGGCTTTCAACTGTCACCAAGAAAGGATCATACGAGTTGGAGAATCAAGATGGAGAAAAGTTGCCAAGCAACTGGAACGTGGCACACCTCAAGAGATACTATTGCTGATGAACATCACCTGTACTGAAAGTATATGCTGCACTCTTTTTCCCTTCGTCCAGTTCTTGTCCCAATTGGGTTTTTCTGACAAGGTTTTTAACGAGGCAGCAACAGAAAGCATACTACGAAGGAAGTTTCAACAGCGGCAAGAAGACCTTTTAATGACAAGGCACACAAGCGAAGAACCACTCTGGAGCGGTTAGATAGTCTTTTGCTCGATAATAAAGTTCCTACTGAGAAGTTAAGTTTTTTATCAAGCAAAGATTATCCGACCGTTCACAAGTGCAAGACACTAGGGGATTGTTAGATAATCTTTGGCTCGATAGCATAAATTCCTAAGCGGAGGTGAAGTTTGTTACCGAACTGAAGATTATCTAGCAATTCACTAGTGGAATCCTTGAAAGTGTAAAACTTCAGTGTTCAAACACGCATTCTTCGCATTCGAACACTGGGGAGGGGGGAATGATATGAGGATACGAAAACAACGATTGCTGCTTCAACCGGAATATGAAACCCGGAAGCATAGTTGTATTATCAGGACCGGGGACTGCGCGCCCAGCCCCGTAGAAACAAGTTGTACAAGTTAGCCACAAGAAATGACAATTTCTTTTCAGCACGACGAATGCTTATGTACTTTTTAAAATGAAAGGAATAAAGTAAAGTCTTTTTATTTCTATCTTGTTTCTTGTCTAAACTATGAATTGATTTTTTCATTTGAAAGTTAAACAAGTACTTTAAATGCTAGTGCCGTAATGAACAGGAGACTTCCTCTTCAAGAGCACCATAAACATAAGAGGGACCTCTCTTATAAAAAACATCACAATAAAGGGTTGATTTCGGAAGAACCTTTGCCCGAAATCCAAACATTTTCGGGGAAAAATACACCCAAAGCCTTGCATGATCAGACACAAACAATAAAACTTGCGCAAAACACTTACACGGAAAAGGATGCAAAGATCAAACATGCATAAATGTTTAAACAAAAGTACGTAGAAAGGAAAACTCATACAATACTTAAGCAAAAAAGTGTTTTTATTTACAATGAATGTGCCAAACGGCACAAGTACAAAAGTTGGAAAAAGAAATCAAAAATTAAGCTGTTGCATCTCCGGATCCCGGAGGAAGAGAAGCATCCGCACCCCCAGGAGAAGTGGGTAGATCCGCCACCGTCTCGATGTCTTGGTCTTCATCATTTTGACCTTCGGCATCATCTCCTTCCTGTTCATCTTTAGTATCCGAGAATTTGAAACCAGAGCCAGAAGAATCGGTAGCATTAGGCCTGGACGGAAGACCCCTTTTAGCAGTTGACTCTAGCTCACAGGCTTTAGCGATTTCGGCATCAAAGTCAATGACACCTGCTTTAGCCTCTTCCAAGGTTTTTCTCCTCATGCTGTACATAGCATATGTTTTTTCAAAAACAAGGGAAGGTGCTCTGTGCTTGAGTTCTTCTTTAAGTTGGTCAACCTCGGCAAAAAGATTTTCCTGCACGGATCTAACAGACCGGAGGCTGACATTGAGATCACGACCAGTATAGCTGGAAAGTCTATTATGCTCAATGGTCTTTTTATGCTTTTCCTCCAACTGGGCATACTTCATCCCGTCAACAGCAAGCTCTTTAGTTTTGGAGTTTAAGGCTGCGTCTAAATGTTTAATCTTTGAGCGGAGGCAACCTCGCGACCGGATGCAGCAAAAATGACACTGTGGACTTCATCCCATTTAGTCCTAGATTCTTCAAATTGAACCCTCAACGAGGCGATATCTTGGGTAAAAGTCTCTTCTTCTTGCTCGCATTGCTGCAATCGAGCCTCCAACACAACAGTCTCAACAGCTTTAGCTTCCAATTTTGGGAGATGAGCAACAGTTTGGTCCCGCTCGGCCAAAACTTGATCCCACTCGGAGGTAAGTTCCTCCTTATCTCGAATCAACCTTTGAAGGCTCTCGGAAGCAAGAAAATTGGCCTGCGAGATGAAAAGTCCAAACTCAAAATACTACTATATCAAAGATATAAGAGAAAACGAAGGAAACGAAAAATATACCACTGTGCCGTTGTGTATAGCATTGTTCAACAAACACTCTCCTGAGAGAGCTTTTATATTTTCCCTATCTTTTTCTGAAGCCAAAGGCTTCAGATAGTTAGCAAGTTCCACCGCCGGGGACAACAGATTGTATTCGATAGAGACCGAGAGAGTAACACTCCTCCTCCTCCTTTGCAGATCTTCTAAGGGGGGTCATAATTTTTCCCAAGCTCTCATGAACTGGGGACTAGGGGAGAGGAACATCCTCTTCTCGGATAGCTGTGGTTGGTGGAGATGATGTAGCAGTTGCTGGTGGTAAAGGAAGAGTTGGTAAAGAAGGAGAAGGAGTTGATGGCGTTGAAGGATGAGAAGTGGTTGTGGCAAGCACAATATTGGTTGTTGCTTGCTCGTCAACCGAAGATGGTAGGGACCCAGTACTCAGCCTCACGGTATCGGACACAGTGACTGGGATCCGGAAGCGGGAGTTGGCATTTCCCACCATCTCAAACTCCCCCCAGAGCGCCGAGGCATCGTCCTCAGTTGGTGTACCTAACTCAACAGATGGAGCAGTGTGTTGAGTTGAGGAAGGTTGTCATCTTCAATGTAGAGAAGCCCCTCCTCGCTAGCTTCCCTATCATCATCAATCATCACGATGTCTATTGCCGGCCCGGGCTGGGGGCTCGTCACCATAACTTCCGGAGACAAATCGGGAGCGGCATTCTTCGCTCTCTTATTTTATCCCTTGGCTGCGGAGGAACGTCTTCTCTTTGGTTGTTTGTTCTCCAGTCGGGGATTCTGAGAAGAAGCACTTGCACCAGAAGCAAGCACGGAGACACCTGTTTGTGTAAAAGCTTCCTGCAACAGCCTTGCTGCATCAGCAGGATTAGCCAAAACGTCCTCCTCAGGGACGACCACTGAGTCCTGGGGTAGACATGAATTCAGCAGGAGATAAAGGTCAAACAACTTCCTTATATGAAAAGGTAAAACCAAGATGAGTTCGACTCACCATGTGGCCTTCCGCCCGTATTCAAGAGACAGTTCTTTCCTCATGCGGGTTTCGGGCGTAGTAACGTCCAAAATTTTCTGGACCCATTGGTCCAAGCCTTAAACCCTAAGTGGAAACCACCGAGTCACTGAATAATATTTAACAGAAGAAAAAACAAATGGTAGACGTACGAATGCGGCTCCATAATTTCGGAAAGGCTAGAACGGTGCCCGGAATAATGTCACTGGTGGCGACTAAAACGAACCGTTCCATTCACCCACGGTCGTTGTCATCATCCATGCTGTATAGCAGAGCATGGTGACCGCGCTTGCTGAAATTTATCATTCTCCCCAGGATCTTGGGGTAATAGAGGTTCATCACTCGAGCTAGGGTTAGCTCTTCTCACATCTCATGGCACAGGCGCCGAAGACAAGCAATTGTCCTCCACTCTCCACTCAAAGAGAACACTCCCAAAATGAAGGGATACGTGTAAAAATACGTAAAATCCTTCTTGGGTAAGGTTATCCGCTCCGCCAGGTCGGGAGTGATAATGTCCAAATCTTGACAGTGGCAGTCTTTCTTTACAGCAGGGATACTGGAAGAATGGATGGAAGAAGGGTGTACGCTAACGGCCCGCATACGAGGGTGAGCAGAAGGATACTTCTCTTCAAGATCTTTGATAATTACTAGACTATTTGGAATGATGGTGCTCACCGTATCAGCTTTACCTTTGTTCTTTGAAGAACTACGGTTTCTGGAAGAAGAGGCCATTTTTTATCAGAAGGAAGGTGTTTCTCTCAAAAAAAAAAGTTGTAAAAAGGTTAAAGACGAAGTATGAGTTTAGTAAAGAAAGTTCGAGAAAATTCAGAATACTATAAAGTGTAAACGAAGGAGGTTGATGCGTATAAGTAAAGGTATTGGTGGCTAAAAGCGTGGCCATAATTACCCTGACAACAGGAAAAAATGATGCTAAATGGATGACGCGTGTTTGGGGCATAAAATACGGAGAGACGTACGTCTAATCAACCGTCAGAAACTTTTCAGAGTGGGTCAGTGAATTTCCCGCCAAAAAATGTGTTTCTACCAACTTTTGGGTGACATAATGTTATGCCACCGAAAAGCAGTGGGACTATCTGTATAGGGCAAAATATGTTTATATTAAATGATCACATGAGAAAGTGACACATGGAGCCGAAGACAGAAGATAGTTGAATCCAAAGGCAATGATCTTGTCTGTTACCAGAGAGAATGATACTCATAAAGATGAAATAAATGCCTACCACCTGGTAGCATTTAATGAGGAATATTCTACAGCATTAAGTACACGGTCCGTTATAAGGATTATGGCATTCACTGTCTGCTGTTACACATTCTTCAATGGCCCTCATAATTGACATTAAAGAGGGGCTTGATCCTAGGACCTTGTTCCCTAGGTGTAATTATAATAATGAGCTCTATTATCATTGTAAAGGACATAAATTTTCTGACAAACATATGCTATACTCTATTGAAAGCTCAATATAATCTTATCTTCTTGTCTACTGATATTGTTGCTATTGTCCCCGGAAACTGTGCTCCCAGAATTACTATTTCTACTATTTTATTTCCATCTCAAGACTAAGTATTATATTTTTGTCTAATTCATCTATCATTTTAGGATTAAAATAATTCACTTGTCCATAAATCACGTTTAAATTTAACCATATCATTTTACAGATAAACTCCTAAAAAGTTATTTATACACTCAAATTACGGAAATGATCTCGTACCCGCCTACCTTTTCTTTTTAAGCGAGTCTAACCCCCTTGAAAATATATAATGGGTTGTGTTTTACCCGCGTGATACGTGTTAAATACTGCTTTATTTTGATTTAAGTGTGTAAATGACTTCTACCAAAATCACTTGCCTATTTTGCTACTTCAACAAAAACACAATATCACCTATTTATTACTCCTAACTTTTAATCCTAACGAGTTCAACGCTTCTTCACAATTCATCAGAATACAACTCTCCGTTCTACGACATCAGTGAAAAGAAAAAGACAGAGAAAAGGTCCACGTTTGATGACTCGCCATAAAAACTAAGTATTGATTGCAAAAGAAGGAATATATAATGTAAAATATTATGTATGGCTTTTCTCAAAGACATTTTTAATAATTAAGTCCATCGTGCAACGCAAAAATATATAAATATTTAATGGATAACGATATTAGAAAAATCTATCACCATCATGCACCAAAGATATCTACGGTAGAATGTCATAGGTGTTCAGGAATAATTGAACCGTAGAGTTGTTGTCCCAAATAAATTATATGGCCTGCTTTGATAGAGACATGTTACGATGCGGTGTTCGGTTCTCTCAACAAGTCTCTCGTATAGTTTGATATATCAGAATAATTATAGGGATATGTCATAAACCTAAGAGGCATGGAATCATAGATCATTAGTATAATAATAATTAGATAAAAGATGATATCATTTTGATTAAACTTCTCCACGTCAATGGCTCAATAAAAGGACGATTATGCTTCTTTTATCTAATACATTCAATAAACGTTGGAGAAGTAAACAACCTTTCTTTTTATTTCAGAAAAACTTAAAATTTCAATTTAGGTTATTAGCAGTATCATTTTGTCTATGGGGTTGTTCTGAAGTATAATTTTTTTTCTCTCCAGAAAATCAACTAATCAAGACCAACCAAAACACTACTAAATTGCTTATTCATTCTGCAACCGTGTCACTTAAAATAGGTAGAAAAAAATTAAATGTTGATACAAATTAGAAAGGATTAATTCATTGGATGGTCACCCAATTTATGGGAATATCCTATTAAAATTATTTTTGTTTATTTTAGGATTGTGTACGGGTAAAATCGGTGGTGATCCCTGCCTCGATTCCCCAATGAGAAAACGGAGGGAGAGCACGGATGCACGAGACCCTTTGTATCGAGATCCAGGAAGAGTGAACGATGTGTTCGTTATGCATGACGGATAGAGGGCCGTGATACTCGCACTCAACCACACATCACGGCGCGGATCTCACTCGACGTCGATTATGGATCAATAATTACTGGGGAAGGAAGATTTTTATCTTTTTTAGACTTATACTAGGGATAAAACCTCCTATTATATAAATGGGAAGTTTTCTTTTGTAACACACACTTAACAGACGAATCAAAGCAATACAAGTTCATATTCTGCCTTTTAGCTATTGTTAAAGTTTTTTGCTCTTTTATTCTGTTCTTTATTCACGACTGGGCTTCAACCGAAGGTCCAACCGAGGACGAGGTCATTGGTCAGTCCAAGCTCAGGCTTAGCCATAATATTACTACTGGTTTGAACGTTTTGTTTCACTTCTAACTCGTTTATTTGATATTCCTAATTGTTCGTGTGGATTAAACTGCATATCCTTAGAATCTCATACAAATTTAATTGTTAACCAATTTTGGGGTAAATAGTTTAGCGCCCATTGTGGGGTTAAGGATAATAGTGGTGATTTAATACGAATCCCCATAACACACCCTATTTTACGCTTGTTCTTTGAAGTCTTAATTTCAGGTTAGCCCAAAAATGTCAAACTTTTAGTTTGCTCACTTGAACGTTGACGCTGAGTCTATCTATCACGGCAAAAATAATAATTTAGTGCCCAGTAACGAGGTGCCTCCTACCGATCCCAACAGTGTCCCAGCTGCCGATCCGGTTGATGCTAACTTGCAGGTGGCCATTAACGTCAATTTGCCAACTGATCCCGAAAATAATGTTAGAGGAGGGCCCCAACTAACAGCTTGAGACGCGCTCGAAGGTGAAGGTGATGGGGTAAGCCTGCGGCTAATCTTTGAAATATTGCAGGCTCAACAAGCGACGATAGCGCAGCTGCAAAATCAAATCCATGCCCCAATAGGGTTGAGTCCAAACGATCATGGGAAAGCACTCAAAGAGATGAGCAAATTATTGAGAGACCGGGTGAAGACGAGCCCGGGTAAATCCGAAGGTGATGAAGATGCTCAAAAAGTTGACAAAATGAGTGGAGTTGGGTGAGAAAAAGATTGAGGCTAATAACAAGAAGGTGGAAACATACAACTCTAGGATCGATCAGATCCTGGAGGCACCCCCGATATTGAAAGGACCGGACTCCAAAACATTTATCCAGAAGCCTTTTTCCCCGAGCACGACACCAAAGCCGATCCCAAAGAGGTTTCATATGCCCTACATCCGCAAATATAATGGGACCACGGATCCAAATGAGCACGTGACCTCCTACACATGCGCATTCAAAGGAAACGTTTTGGAAGACGATGAGATCGAGTCGGTATTACTGAAGAAGTTTGGGGAGACTTTGTCCATGGGAGCAAAGATATGGTATCACAACTTGCCCCCAAATTCCATTGATTCATTTGCTATGCTTGCAGATGCTTATGTAAAAGCCCATGTCGGGGCCATCAAGGTCGAGACCAGAAAGTCAAACCTCTTCAAGATCAAACAGAGGGACAACGAGATGCTCAGGGAGTTCGTGTCAAGGTTCCAGATGGAACGGATGGACCTACCTCCGATTGCAGATGATTGGAACATTCAAAGGCATTCACTCAGGGGCTCAACCCCTGAAGTTCCTTGGCCTTTGAACACCTAAAATAAAATTTAGTGGAGTACTGGCGGTAAACTGGGCCGACGTCCACAACAGGTGCCAGTCAAAGATCAGGGTCGAGGATGGCCACCACGGGGCCCCTTCTGGATCTGTTTACCCCATCAAGGCCGACGATAGATCTAAGAGGTCCATTGATCAAGAGCCAAGACCGCTCAGAGATCGATTCAACCGTACAGCGCGGACCGAAGAGGAAACAAATCCGGGCATCATCCCCCAAGGAACGAGAAGAGAAGTGAACGATAGCCCTGTGGTCAAGGCCAGATGAGAAAAAATGGGTTCGATAGGCCGCTTGGGAGCAGGGAAGCACCGAGATTGTCGGAAACAACTTCGATGTGGACGCTGCCAGCATCGTATCAGCCATAGGACACATTAAAGAGATCAAGTGGCCCTGAGCTTTGCAGTCCGATCTTGATAGAGATCTAAATTTGATGTGTAAATATCATGGCACTCACGGCCACAGGACCGAAGATGGCCGGCGATTAAGAGAAGAAGTTGTCCAGTTATTCAACAACGGGCACCTCCGAGAATTCCAGAGTGATCGAGCCACAAACCACTTCAAGAACAGGGACGCCAACAAACAGGTCGAACAAGAGGAGTCTCAGCACGTGATAAACATGATCATCAGAGGAGTCGATGTCCCATAAGGACCAATGATAAAACGCATTAAAGTATCTATCACAAGGGAAAAACACACCCGAGATTATGTCCTGGAGGGAGCCATTTCTTTCAGCGACGAAAATGCCGAGGGCATCGTACAACCTCACAATGATGCACGGGTAATATCCGTACTTATCAATAAATCTCGAGTTAAATGTATGCTAATTGATCTAGATAGCTGGGCCAACATCATCAGATCGAGGGTCGTTGAGCAATTGGGGTTATAGGACCAAATTGTACCAGAAATCCGAGTGTTGAACGGATTTAACATGGCATGTGAGACCACTAAAGGAGGAATAACCTTGCTAGTGAACACCACCTGGACAATCCAAGAAACAAAGTTCTACGTGATCGAGGGGGACATGAGGTAGAACGCTCTATTTGGAAGGCCATGGATTCACAATATGATGGTGGTACCATCGACCTTGCACCAGGCGTTGAAATTTTCCACACTGAGGGGAGTCAAGACAGTATACGGAGAACAGCCGACCGCAAAGGAGATGTTTGATGTCGATGAGGTAGTCCTGGTACCCGCTGTTTCAACATTGAGGAATACGGAACCTACCAGAAAGGCAGATATTAAATAGCAATAACGGATACCGGCCTTGGTCGAATGGGCGAAATAGGAGGAACAAGGAGTACACGAAGAGGACGATTACGGCATCTCGAGATCCTTCATAGCTTCTGACGACACCGACGCCACCAAATCGATGGTTGAAGAATTGCAGCAAGTCATATTAATTGAGCACCTACCAGATCGAAAGGTATATCTAGGTAAGGGGTTAACTCCCGAGCTAAGGAAAAAACTTATTTATTTTCTTAAAGCTAATGTCGTTTATTTTGCTTGGTCCCATCTTGACATGACAGGGATCCACAAGAGGTAGCCACTCATAAGTTGAGTCTGGACCCAAAGTACCATCCGGTTAAGTAGAACAGGAGGCCACAGTCCGAGATCAAACATGCGTTCATCAAGGATGAGGTATCCAAACTTCTAAAAATAGGATCCATCCGGGAGGTTAAATATCTGGACTGGTTAGCTAACGTAGTGGTAGTGTAGTGCCTAAAAAGGGCAATATGCTAAGAATGTGTGTGGATTACAATGACCTAACATCGATCGAGTGATCAACACGGTGGTTGGGCATGAGATACTCAGCTTTCTTGACGCCTACTCTGGGTACAAACAAATTCGGATGGACCCAGATTCGGCACTTACTGTTATAAAGTAATGCCGTTTGGATTAAAAAACGCCAGTGCCACCTACTAATGCCTACTTAACCGGATGTTCGAAGAACAAATAGGCAAATCAATGGAGGTTTATTTTGACGATATGTTGGCCAAGTGCCTGCGAGCAGAGGACCATTGGAGACATCTGTAGGAAATCTTTGACATATTAAGGAAATACAACATGAAGCTAAACTCGGAGAAGTCCGTATTCGGTGTCGGATCGGGCAAATTCCTCGTGTTCATAGTATCCAATCAGGGGATCGAGATCAACCCCGACTAAATAAAGGCTATAGAGGACATCACCGTGGTTGACAACGTCAAGGAAGTCCAAAGACTGACCGAGCGTATAGCCACACTGGGTCGGTTCATCTCGAGGTCCTCCGACAAAATCTCTCAATTCTTCTCGCTTTTGAAGAAGAAGAATAACTTTTTCTGGACCCCAGAATGCCCGCAAGCTTTAGAAGAACTCAAACGGTAGCTGTCGAGCCCCCTTGCTGCACACTCCGAAGGCAGACAAACAGTTGTACCTCTACTTGGCGGGTTTCGAGGTAGCGGTAAGTGGTGTCTTAGTCCAGGAGGAAGAAGGTATGCAATTTCCTATTTACTATGTCACTAGAACTCTAGGTGAGGCCGAATCAAGGTATCCTCACCTAGAAAAGTTAGCACTCGCTTTGCTAAGAGCTTCCAGGAAGCTAAAGCCGTACTTTCAGTGCCACCCTATATGTGTTGTGGCCTCTTAACTACTTAGGAATATCATGCATAAGCCCGAGCTCTCGGGCAAGTTGGCCAAATAGGCCGTGGAGATTAGCGCGTACGATATCGAGTACCGATACCAAACCGCCATAAAATATCAGATTTTGGAAGACTTCGTGTCCGACTTTACGCCGGCCTTAATACCCGAAGTCGAAAGGGAACTACTGCTCACCTCAGGGACTATTTTGGGAATCTGGACCCTCTTCCTGGATAGTGCCTCCGACGCGAAGGGGTCCGGGTTCAGTATCGTATTAAAACCACCTACGGGAAGTATAACGAGGCAGTCTATTAGAACTGTGAAATTGACTAACAATGAGGCAGAGTGTGAGGCCATAATTCCAGGTCTAGAATCGGCTAAGAGCTTTGGGGCCGAAGTGATCGAAGCCAAGTTCGACTCCCTCCTCATTAGGTCAACAGAATGTTCGAAGTAAAAGAAGAACAGATGCGAAGGTAATTGGACAAATTGCAGGTAACCCTACACCAATTTAAGGAATGGACCCTGCAGCATGTACCCCGAGATCAAAATAGTGAGGCGATGCACTGGCTAACTTGGGGTCATCGGTCGATTTCGATGAATTCAGCTCGGGAGGAGTGGTGCAACTAATGAATTCAGTGATAGAAGAAGGCCACACCGAAGTGAACTCAACAAGTTTAATAGGGATTGGAGAAACAAATATAGTGACTACGACCAAAGCTGCCAGATTTAGTTTGGTCGAAAGAGCATTATTCAGGAGGTCTTTATTTGGCCCACTATCCAGATGCTTGGGACCAGGAGAGACCGAATACGCCATGAGAGAAGTTCACGAGAGCACTTGTGGTAACCATTTAAGGACCGAATCCTTGGTTCGGAAGTTAATCAGAGTCGGCTACTATTGGACCGAAATGGAGAAGGATACGAAAGACTTCATGCGGAAATGTGATGAGTGCCAAAGACACGCCCCGATGATCCATCAACCGGGAGAAATGCTCCACTCGGTCCTGTCTCCATGGCCATTTATGAAGTGGGCAATGGACATCGTCGGTCCCTTGCCATGGGCATCCGGTAAAGCACAATTCATACTATTCATGACTGATTATTTTTCCAAGTGAGTCAAAGCATAGGCATTCGAGAAGTTCCAAACGAAAGAAGTCATTGAATTCATATAGGATCATATAATATGTCGATTTGGGATTCGGCCAAGGTTGTTTGCGACAACGGGAAATAATTCGTCGGCAGCAAGGTGAGTAAGTATTTTGAATATCATAAGATCAAGAAGATATTATCAACACCTTGTCACCCTAGTGGGAACGAGCAGACAGAATTAACGAACAAAACTATACTCCGGGACCCGAAAAAGTGGTTGACCGACTTGAAAGGAAAATGAAAGGAAATTTTGCTCGTAGTCCTGTGGGCATACTGTACGACTTCTAAATCAAGCACCGGGGCCACCCCGTTTTCTCTGGTCTACAGAGCCGAAGTATTAATACATGTCGAGGTGGGGGAACTGAGCCTCAGGTTCCAGTATGCTACCAAAGATTCGAGCGGTGAGGCCATGATCATGAGCCTGAGCTGTTGGACGAGAGGCGGGAGGCCGCCATGGCACAGTTGGCTGCCCAGAAGCAGCAAGTAGGAAAGTACTATAACTGAAGAGTCAATCTCCGATATTTTCAAGTCTGGGAGTTGGTATTGAGAAAGGTAACACTACACATCAGGAACCCAAAAGAAGGGAAATTGAGCCCGAATTGGGATGGGCCATATCGAGTTGTCGGGATAACCGGCAAAGGCTCATATAAACTTGAAGCGGGAAACAATGTACAACTACAAAACAACTGAAATGTGGCACACCTAAAATTTATTATTGCTAAGGTATGGACTTAACACACTTTTAATTTTGTTACATTACGGACGTATGCATTTATTTGGCCCGGTGCGGATGTGCCTATTAGGACTGAAAGCACGAATTGCCTTCTTTTTACCTTAAATTAGTTTTATCCCATAGTGGGTTTTTTGGCAAGGTTTTTAATGAGGCAACGGTGAAACATGCTACCTTAGATTTGAAGACCGGCTCTAAACTAGAATTAGTGATCGTTGGCATCAGATCAACAGTATCCAAGCCCTCACAAGTTCGGCCTCGAATATTGGGGGTCATTACCCCTAATTAAGATCGTCAGAAAGGGGAAAGAAAATTTTATGTGTCAAAAGTTAAGGCATGGTGGTTAGGATTCATTGTAAGGGTCAAACAGTCATGCGAACCGTGCCCACGTAGTCCACTCTAGCCGTGGCACGAGGTTTTTGAGCCTTCGATCATGAACCTTACATATTAAGCAATGAAAGAAATTTCTATTTCCCTTGCACTTTATCACTGCGCATTTTGCTTCTTCGATCCCGGATCCTGAAGCCCACGGGCTACCCCTGCTCAAGGACTGTCATCCGATAAAATTTCGGACGACCCGGGCTACCGAATCTCAAAGGCACCAAGCCTTATTAGGCAGTGCCCGAATACAAAAGGCTATGGCAACCCCGAAAATGGCTCGAAAATGTCCGGAGACCGTACTCAGAAAATAAGGCCCTTACGAAAAATTAAAACATATTAAAAGGTTACCCTCGGTAGAGACATCGTCTAAGATACTTAAGCATCTTAAAGGCCTTCGGTTGATAAAGACTCGAAGCCACAAGTAATCCGGAGCCATTGAAATCATTTGGGCCTCCAAACATTGGATGTTCTAGACTATATTTGATTTTATGCTAAGGCACTAAAAATGATACACAAATAAAAATTGTAAATAGATGCTGGAAAGTAAAGATACGATATTTCCAAAAAAAGGAAAATTTTATATATTCCAAAAATATTTAGAAAGGCACAATAAAACAACCTTAAAATAAATAAATAAAAAATACACAAGGAAAAACTAGAAAAGAACTAAAGCATTTACGCTTGGTCTTCACCGGGGCTTGATTCATCACTAGAGCCGTCAGAACCCTCGGAGCCTTCCGGACCCTCCGGCTCGTAGAGTTCCTTTGCCTCAGCCTCGAGTCTCTTGGCTTCTTCAATCTCGGCCGACAGGTCAAAACCTCGGGCATGGATCTCCTCGAGGGTATCTATCCAGGATAGCTGCTATACGTAATCGATCTTCGTCTTTACGGGCCTCGGCTACCTCCACATCAGCCTTATACTGGGCCAGTATTTCATCAAAGGAATCAATAGAGGTTGTATCCAATTTGGACCTCAATGTGGCATATTCTTTGCAGAGGCCATCCCATTCCGTGATGGCCCAGTTTAGCTGTACCCGGAGTTCATCATTGAGCTGAGACCATTTGTCAGCCTTGTCCTTTGCCACCTAGAGTTGGTCCTCGACCAATGCCAGCTCCGCTTTTTCAGCCTCTTTTTTCGAAGCGAGCAGGTCCATCCTACCCTTCAACGCCTTAGTCGTGGCCTTGACCTCATCCATCTCAGCCCGAAGCTGGTCCTTTAGGTCTATCTTTTCTTGGACCTACGAAGTTGCGCTGTTAGTCACCACGAGTAGCTTCTCGTTTTTAGCCTCAAAGATTTGTACCTTCTCGACCAGGTCATCGTGCTCTTGCTTTAAGGACAAAGCCTCCTTCTGAGCCTTTTCCAACTCGGCTTGTAGAATTGGGAGGTCATTGAGGGCCTCATCTTGTTGCTCACTAAGAGCCCTGTACATGTCCTTCTTCCAGACTTGCTCGTTGAGCTCGAACGTGATATGGCTGATCTCCAAGCGGGACCGAAGGAAACTTTCATGATGAAGCACTGAAGCCTGAAAAACAATAAAGTTATTAGAACATATCTAAAGCCAAGAAAGATTCGTAAAGAGGTATAAAGGGGTAAACACCTTACTCAGTTCAGTGCGTGTTGCACCTCGCTGAAGAGGCTCGACGTGCCCAATTCGGTCATCGTTGTCTGGTCCTCCTCGGTCAGCAAGCATTGAAGGTAACTGGCTACGCCCACCGAAGCGGACAAGACTCGGGTGTCCGTCGGGATTGTGAGAATTACTGTTTTCTTACCTCGGGCTCCACACTCGGAGCAGGAAATTGCTTCACTAGTATTGGGCTCAAAATCAGCTCGCCGCTCCTAATGGCACATCCTTTTTCGGGACCTATAGGTGACCAAGCTCGGAAAAGTCCTCTAGTGCGTCCATATCCATGCCATCGAAGAACGTGTTGAGGGCATAATCCGTGCCTTGCGCCATTTCGCCTGATTTCTCTTTGCCCGTTTGAGCCTCCTCGAGCATGAACTCAGTATAGGATGACGTCTCCACAATGTCAATGACACCGACTATCTCCTTCAAAACCGGAGCAGTTTCTCGGGAGGTTGCGGCGTCCGTCTCTCCCTCTGGTTCCCGAGCTAGAGGGGGATCGACCTCGTGGTCACTTTTTTGGTTCGCCTCCTACTCCCCCTTGTTGAAGGTCGACAGATGAGCAATGAACTCAAGGTTGTCTTCCTCAGGATAATCCTTGAGCCGGTTGAGGGAATCAGAGTCCGGTACCTTGGACTTGGTACTCTTTTTGCTCTTTTGGACCTTGATGCTCACCCTTTTCTTCTTCGCCTCGGCATCTGGGGAGCCCTAGGACTTCCTTTTCTTCTTCTTTTTCTCCTCCTTTGTGACAACCCCCAGCTGTCCTGGAGCGGAGGGTTCGGCAAGCGAGGACGGATCCTCGTCCTCATCCAACGGCTTGAGTTCAGTGGTCTTGGGCAAACGTGTAAGGAAAAAAGGCTTAGCAATGTAAAAGCTAAAGATATGAAGGTAATCGTTCGGGAAAGAACCTCACCATGGGAACTGCTTTAAAAACTTGGGCAACAACTGCACGGCAACAGACACAGCCAATGAGAGAAAGAATAAAGGGAAACGTCAAATACTCAAGAAGGAAAAAACTTACGGGATGTGTTCCACTTCTCGGGGAATGGTAGAAATTCGGAAGAGATGAGGTCTTCGGTTTTCACCCAACGAACCTCCCCTGCCAGCCTCGATCTCGGTCCTCGTCGATGCTCGAGAACGGCGCCTTGCTTGCTCGGCGAACGAGCTTGATCAACCCCCTCTGAAGATTCGGGGAATGTATAGACAAAGCAGATGGTCGAGGGTGAACTGAGGTGCTTCGGTGTTGTTCACGAAGTGTTGTAGGAGGATTACGATCCTCCAAAAGGACAGGTGGATCTGCCCAAGGCACACCTTATACCCTTTGTAGAAATCGAGAACTATGGGGTCTACCGGGAAGAGCATGAAGGGGTAAGTGCAAACACTCAAGTACCTCTCCATGTGAATAGTAATATTGTTGTTGGGCCCGGGGACGACCGCCTCCTTTCCCTCCCAATTACAGTCTACCCTGACTGTGGGTAGTGTCTCCTCGGTAACAGAATATATTTATCTCCATGGCCCCTCGCCTCGGTACCGTTGTCTAGAGGCCTTCTCGACGTTGAAATCGTTACCGATAGAGTAGCCCCCGGGTACGAAGCTCTTCAAGGGGGGCTACTAAGCCACCTCGGCATCTGTGGCTGGGTTGGAAGATGAAGGAGAAGCTTATTGAGGCACTGACTTGAAAGTTTTTGCCATCATAATCTAGAAAATATGAAGAATTGAAGGAAAAATATGAAGGTTTGAAGAAAAAATATGAAGATTTGAAGATGGAATGAAGGTATGAAGGTCTGGGTTGAAGATCCAAAGAGAATATATAAGAACTGAAGATGAAGATATGAAGGTTTAAGGAGCGATGTATGAAGATTTTGAGGAGTTAAAAGCAATTAGAGAATTCAAGGGTAAGTTCTGGAATCGGAAAGTGGAAGAAGTGAAAAGGGATCAGAGCTTTTATAGAGGAAGAACAATCAATGCGTGGCGTTTTGCGTTCGAGGACAGTCAACCGACGGCTGACACGTGTATGAAGTCAGTACGATGTGACTGATGGGATGTTTTGTTGACCTGTCATCTTGGTTGTAACGTAGAAGGAAGGAACTGTGGTTCATTTTTCTCTTCCCATCATTTCGGTAAACCTACTCTCCGCAAAACGAGGGGACTATCTGTGTACAGGTAAAATCGGGGGTGATGCCTTCCCCAATTCTCCAATGAGAAAATGGAGGGAAAGCACGGATGCATGAGACCCTTCGTATCGAGATCCAGGAAGAGTGAATGATGTGTCGGTTATCGGGTATGGTAAAGCGACGCGCCCGAGGCCAAGAATGAGTTCTAAAACCACGGGAGGTACGGTGAACGGTTACGCGTGACAAATAGAGGGCCGTGATACTCGCACTCAACCAGACATCATGGCGCGGATCTCGCTCGATGTCGATTATGGATCAGTAATTACCGGGGGAAGGAAGATTTTCACCTTTTTAGACTTATACTAGGGATGAAACTCTCCTATTATATAAAGGGGAAGTTTTCATTTGTAACACACGCTGTAACAGATGAATCAAAGCAATACAAGTTCATTTTATGCCTTTTAGCTACTGTTAAAGTTTTTTGCTCATTTGTTCTATTCTTCATTCACGACTAGGCTTGAACCGAGGGTCCAATCGAGGACGAGGTCATAGATCAGTCCAAGCTCAAGCTTAGCCATAATATTGTAACTGGTTTGAACGTTTATTTCACTTCTAACTCGTTTATTGGATATTCCTAATTATTCGTGTTGGATTAAACTGCATATCCTTAAAATCACATACAAATTTAATTGTTGCCCAATTTTGAAGTAAACAAGAACAACAAAGTCACTCAACAATTGACTTTGACTCGGAAAATAAAAACTACTATATATCTAACTTGTCATATCATATTAAAAATCTCATTTTTAATAATAAAACTAATTTAACCCATGACCCTTATACTCAGTCTAACCAACCCAATAAAAAAATAGGTCTACTTGATGAAACTACTGGCAGTCTATCGGTGAAGTAGTATTGCCATTATTCGTTTTAGTATTGGCAATTGGCCTCTTCTTATTATGAGTTGCCATGTTCTAAGCAACTGAATATAATTTCAATAATAACGAGACGATGGAAGTGGCATAAGTCATAGGAATTTTTAAGTAATTTCAACATTTAAAGGTGTTGTATTTTCATTAATACACAAGAAAGAAAAGATTAGTAGAGTATTTCACTCTTACCGAAAAATTCATGTAACACTTAGATTTTTAGTCCTCTTTCTGAGAGTAAATACAATCATCTTACCAATGACTAATTCTGCAACTAGACGTGCCTCGCTAAGGGTTGCCTTACAAAAGAAATCAACATTAAAAATTCTTAACATTAATATATTGATAGTAGATTCATTTTCTCATTGGATTGGTTAGATGGGTATAAGGATTATGGGTTAAATGAGGTTTTTATTATTAAAATAATTTTAAATATGACATGGCATGATAAATATGTGAGTTTTTTTTTTTTCCGAGTCAAAAGATAATTATTGGATGACTTTTTTATTCGAAAATAAACAAAAGTGACTTTAATATAATATTTCTTTAAGTTGGATGACCATCTAAGAAATTAACTCGAATTAAAATTATGATAAAGTATAAAAACAAATATCCATCCAGAAATAAAAGAAGTGACAAAACTTGGGGTTTAAGTTTCACCACCTTTTCCAAAAGTTTGCTTTATATATCTCATATTGCCTCTATTCTTAAATCACTTTTTAGGGGATTGAAAAAGTGAGATTATTTTAATTTTTTTTTTTTTTTTTTTGTCTATTCGATTTGTTTGCCTAATAATAGTTAAAAGTTGAGCTAACAAAATTCAGGTCTATAGAAAAATTCTAGAACAAGGAGCACGAAACATGTGATTTTGCAAACTCCCATACGGTTTAGGGTCCACAGTCAAAAAATTTGGGATTTGGGATATGGTTCCATCACTAAATCCCAAATTTTTAGTTTGTACCATAGCTGATGTATAGCATGTTTTGCCAAGCTTATTTTTTGTGTAAAAAGTATTTTTTTATTGAAAAATACTTTTTGTCAAAATTAAGGTATTTGATCAAGTTTTTTAAAAGAAAAAAAGTACTTTTGAGTAGAAGCAAAAGTAGTTTTGAAGAAGCCCAAAAAGTAGCTTCTCTCCAAAAGCACTTTTCTTTGAAGGCGCTTTTGAGAAACATACACTTAAAAATCCTTTTTAAAAGTTTTGTCAAAAGTGATTTTCAAATTAATTAGCCAAACACAAACTACTTCTCACAAAAAGTACTTTTTTGAAAAAACGCTTTTGACAAAAGCACTTTTTAAAATAAGCAAATTTTAGAACTGGCCAAACAGGCTATTTATGTCATTATCGAAGAACCCTTGATTGCAACTTGCATTTATTAGAATCTTGGAAATTAGTGAAGAATTAAAAAAAATGTTTAACTAATTTATCCATTTATTTGACTAGTATTAAGTAGGGGTGGGCGTTCGGTACTTCGGATTGGTATTTAATAACTATGGTTCGATACTTCAGTATTCGGTATATCAATTGTGCATACCAAAGTAGTTCGGTACGGTTCGATATTTTCTTATTTGGTTTGGTACGGTTTCAGTATCATACCAAAGTCTTTCAATGTAACTAAAATTAATTAACTACATCGATGTAGTCAGTGCTCCTCAAATGTATAGCTAGAAAGTAAATTGTGCATTATCATGTATACAGAATTTTTCACTATAGAGACCAATGTGAAGTTATGAACTACTCCTCGTGATAATTGAAAAGAGAAAATGAAAAACTATTGAGCAAACGAAGGAAGTGCAAAATAATCAAAAATTCATTTGTCGAACTCCCAAATGACTCCTCCATCCTCTGCAATTACAAGACCAAATAACTTAAAAGACCAAACCAGCAAAAACAAAGTAAATTTTTTTTGTATAAATTGGAAATTAAAATAAAACAAATGCTATAGTACATTGAGGGGGAGTGGGCTTGTTTGGAAAGCTGAATATGTTTTCCTTGACAGTTGACACTGAACCTTCACAAATAAATATACCCAATGTATGAGGGGAAGTCTTCGAAGCTTGAAAAGTACAGCTCTTGAGAAGCTTGAATAGTGTTGTTAGTACATTAGAAAAGCTTGAACAAACTTAATACCACATTACCAAACAAATAAAATAGTAAACTACAACAGATTAACCAAACATGAAACACCTGCCAAACAACAAACGTAATACCATATTACCGAGGAGAGGAGTGTCGTCGCCGCTCGCCGATATCGTGAAGTCGTCATCACCCTCTGCTATTGCCTATTGTAGTCGTAAATCAGCAGCATCCAAGCAATGTTACAATTTTTGGGAGAAGTCTAGGGTTAGAAAAACAGAAAAGGGAAAAGGGGTAGGCTGTGGTACTGCCCGTAAGTGATAAGTCTACTTGAGCGCTAAGGATTAGGGAATTAGGGGGCTTGGGGTGTTGGGCTGCTTAAGCTAGTTTTTGGGCTGGAAAATAAAAATATAATTAGGCTTGGACTTAAATATTTCGGTATTTCGATATACCGAAATATCAAAAACTCAATACCGTATACCGTACCAAAATACTGAAATTTTTTTGTACCAAAATATACCGAAATACTAAAAAAATCGAAATCGAAATACAAAATTAATTCGAATCAGTTCTATTCGAAATTTGATTTTTCGAGTTTTATACCCACCCTAGTATTCGGGGTTTAAGCTAGCTCATGGAACGAGTTCCCTATCTTCTACGGTTGAAATGTGATGGCTTAAACCCCATCGGTAACGTAATATCTCCTCCCCTTTTCCCGTCTCCTCCCCTGATATAAAAAATACAAAGAAATAATGGAAAAATAATCACTAGTAGTAGTAGTATTTATTTTCCTACTTTATGTCTATTCCATCTTTTTAGCAACTACGGCTTCGGAGTGGTGAGGTGGTACCATACCTTAGCCTTGAAGGGGTTAGTCCAAATAAGGGTGGGTCCATTTTAGGTATTGTCCAAAAGCTTAATTTTTAGTGGGACCCTTTGTTGGTCTCCAAACGACCTCAACTCCCCCC
>MCJB01024904.1:49345-65523 GCA_002018475.1 Nicotiana obtusifolia | reverse complement strand
ACTCCACCCCGCCCAACCCAATCAGGACTCCAAACTGTGGGGTCCAAATATAATTACAATTAATTGCTTAATTTCAAGTGGCAGCTTTGATCTTGTCCCCTGAATGTAGATATCTTGACCTTTGACCTTTGACCTTTGAAAGATTCATCTAAGTTGACTCGCTCAACCTGCAGAAAAATTTGATCCAAATAATAGAAACTATTACAACTCCATCCAATTCCGAATATTAATTGTTTTGACTAATGAATTTGTTTTAAGTATTTGATACTTTAACAAAATAAAAAAGCTATTTATTGTTTATTTGTTCAAATTACCCTCAATATTTCGATTAGCTGGTATTAATTAAGTACGACGTTAAAGAAATAAATATAATTTAGGCGAATACTCCTATAATTGAAGTTATAAAATTTCTTTCTTAAGAGACGTAATAAAACAATCTTAAAAACTAAATAATATGAACAGAAGGGAGTTAGTTTGGCAAAATTTTTGATAGGAAATTCCTAGAACAAGAAAAAGAAGGTGCTTGTCAACAGACGAGAAATAACGAGACTTACAATGGTACTAGTAAAAGTAAAGATTTTATGAAGCATACAAATTCAGAGCTTTAACTCTTCTTTTGGCATCAAACTGTAAATATTATAGGATGATCTGTTGAAGATATTTTGGATTAGTTAGCAATATCCTATAGGGAGTTGCCAATTGATATTAATGAGACCAGTCAAGTCATATCTTAAGAACGGCAACATAGTCCTTTTATCATTGAAGAAGGAGCCAATTATCACGACTTAATTACTCGCAAAACAGAGAGAACTAAAAATGAAAAGGATTTCGTTTTCTGGGGCCAATTTTTCAGTAAATAGAATAACTTGCACAACATCATTCAGGTAATCATACAGGAATGAAAACATTAGTTTACATTTGCCACTGTCCCCTTCGGATGCTGGAATACATTAGTGACTGTTAAGTAAAGTTGTTATGCTCTTTGCTAATATGTTACTCCAGGAAACCTTACAATGTAATTAGGAAGCGAACCGTCTCTCAGTAAGATGGTTGACGCTGTTAAACTAATTACTCGAGTGACGCAGGACTCGTGCAATTAAGATCTCCTTTGAGCTGATCAAGCCTTGATTTCAAAGAACTGCTGATACGAGCGGAGGGTAGAAAAGTGCGTGAGGAATATAAACACATTATTTCAGAAGGTTGTATCAGCAGAGACATCTAAGTCACTTGGCAGGTGTAATCCGTTGATATCAGCCACAAATATACTACCTGAGTCGCACCAACCCCCCAAGACATCTCTGTCTGAACACTGTAAAAACATGTAGAAAAGAGCTCAATGTATGAGGATAAACAAGAAACAAGTTTCATAGCAAAGTTGGCATATTACTGAACAAAAACTCTCAAACACAGCAGTAATTCGTGTTACAGCTCCAGAAACAGCAGTTCACGAGGAGGTGAACGGAGGTAAAAATAAAGAAACAGAATCAAGCACAATGATACTGTTAATAACGCTGGAGTTCAACAGTTAGTCAAGAAGTGACATCTGATTTAACAGAAGATCATATCTCAGTGCTGACCCATTTCAAATAAAAGAAGTGCATTGGTGGTAATTACCACCATCAAATTAACCAAGTAGAGCCGGATAATCTGCATATCACATTTACACTTAGTTCATACCTTGCTAAATCCAAGCCAATTAGAATCTCCTCGGTATGAAAATATTTTCTTGCTTTCTCGCCATCGTCCACAGAGGACCTGTGCAGAAGTATTAGTCAAATGTGCTATTCAATATCAGTGACATTGTCATGGGAAGTATAAAGGCTGTACAATCCTTAAATTCAATTTCACACATGTAGCTCAAATTAATGCTCTCTTAAGTTTCTCAAGAATAGGAGAAAAAGGAAAAAGGTGATGGAAACAAATCACTACTTGCACTATGACTATTAATAGGAACAAAAATCAAAATGCACCAGGTATAAGGATCGAGCAAGACTAGATGGCTGTGGCATAGAACCTCAAATTTGAAAGTTATGAACCATCCGTCATTTTGGCCCCCTAAACTAACAATAAATGACAATAATCATTTCAGGGGCAACAGAACGCTACCTGTACTATCTTGAGACTGACGTTACGAAATTGGCAATAGTGTAGGGAAGGAAAAGGGGAAAAAAAGAAATAAAGAACAAGAAAATCTGCTGAAGGAAACTATAAATAACAAGAACCAGCTTTCACGGACTTGTGTGATTTATGCTTCTACTTTGAAGGGGAAAAAAAAGAGTAATAACATTTTAATCATGGTAGACAGACCACGTAATGCATTTTACGCATTGCTTGGTGGGATGGATAAAAAGATTTACTTAAATTGGAGACAGATTAGAAGATAGTATCTTCAAATCCAAAGAACTAAAAAGAAAAAAGAGAGTTGGGGTGGGTAGTGCAGGGAGATATTGAGTTCGATATTGAGTTCTACATTCATCGTTTAGTAAATTCCTCAGTAATATTTTTGGTAAGATTTGTCGGCCAGACTGTCACTACTTAAAAAGTACAGCAATCAACAATATTAGATCTTTATAATGGGGATTATTATGTTTTGAGGAAATGAGGATACAAGTTGGAATAATGGAAAAAGATTTTGAACATCTTTGAAGGAATGTCAAGCTGTGCAAATTTCATCAATGTTGGATCTATGTTGGTTCTATGTTTTAAGGAAGTGAAGACATAAGTTGGAGTAATGATGCAACTCAGATTCTCTACTTAAGATTCATGAGAAACTAAGAATGGTTGGTTGTGAAATAGTCACCTCATAGTCAACTCCTTGCACATAGACATATTCAGGATCAATAGAAGAGAAAGCAAGTCCAGTTATCTGTAATAGCATGAGATATTATAGTAATTAGAAGTAGAAGAACAAAGCATGGGCATAATGAAGAACATTAAAAGAAAAATGAACAGCAAGGAAATAGAAGGGGGAAAAAACAAAAACAATGTTCATTGAGATTGAGGAAACCAATAATGAGGAATTAAAATATTGACCAAACAACTTTACTCTGTGTGGCCTCACTCGAGACAAGGGTACTATTGGCAGGATTTCTTCTTAGAAGTTCCTTTGATACCTTATTACACAAAATAACTAAAATATCACACACACACACATGACAAAAATTTACCTCATACTTAGAGCAGTTTAGCCATCTTGAGATGGCTGACCACCTGCATTTGAAATGTATATTTCGCATCAGGACTTTGAAGCAGACATAGGAAGCAGAGAAAATTACACACTTCATGAGAATTTGAAAGAGAGAATATATCCTAGTGCTAAAAACCGCAATATTCCTTTCAAAAGAATGCAAAGATTAGAAATGTATGAGATGATAGACAAGATCAAAGAAGTTGGCATAGTGTGTTCCAAGTGATCTGCAATTGAGTAAGCGCACAAGCACACTGTAAATATAATTTTTCTCTATACTAGTACAGCAAACAATCCCTCAGAACCAAGTAAAGCTTCATGAGGAAACAACCTTCGAGGATCATAGATGGTCACAGTACGATCAGCTCCACCAGTTGCAATACTACCTTTTGAAGAATTACAGACTGCATACAAGATATCTCCTACTGATCCACAGATTCGACGTACACAACCACCTTTTTCTTGCATTCTCAAGTCCCATATTGACAGCTGCAGTCAATATAGAGTGCAGAGAAGAATCAAGAACGAACAGGGAATTCTCTGCATGATTCCAACATAAGAAAATGAAAAACAAAGGAACAACACCTGGCAACCTTCTGCAATTGCTAATACGGAACTTTCACCCCCTCCAGAAAAACTTTGCATGAACATAATTGATGATGGATACGACAATCTGCAACATGATTTTCTTGTTTGCATAGATTTCTCATAGATATTTAAGAGAAAAAAAATATTCCACTAATAGAATTATTTGCCATCTGACGGACACGTAGCAGTCAGATATTCAATCTAAATCTTTTCCAAAAATTGCTACTACAAGCGAGCAAGTCACAGGTATAAACATGGATACTCAGCTTCCATAGTGAGACATTACTGAAATTGCTAAGTATGACGGGAAAGGTAGGGATAAGGGCTGCATACATACTACCCTCCCCAGACCTCACTTGTGGGAATACACTGGGTATGTTGTTGTTGTTGAAGCGAAAGGAGAATGAGTATTAGAAATGGCTATGAGGGAACGCATTTAATTCCTGGATTGTTTTGCTTTGGTTCTATTTATTTTGTCTTTTGTTCACACTTCAAATAGTGTATGCTGTTTTATTCAAAAGTTGACGAGCAATTGGATTGTGTATAAAAAGATGCCTTGTATCTTCAATTTCCTTTTTCACAAATAAAGCATCTGCTAAAGGTATTAGTGCTCCTTAATGTCTGATTTGTTTATCTCCGACCACAAGAAGTAAAATCAGCATTTGACAACAGTTTCCTATATTTTGTGTTTGCTTTTGCAACACTACCTCCAAAGGCCCAAGGTAACAGAAAACTTCCATAGAGAGAGAGAGAGAGAGAGAGAGAGAGAGAGAGAGAATGGAAATTTCAATACTAGATGCATGATATTTTTGTACATGCTGCTTTATATATAGACCATATTTCAGAACCGGAGAACACAATAGCAAGAAATAGAATGAAGGGTTTGAGATGATACTGAAGGATAACTGCTGTCTCCAAACCAAAGATAGGTACTTACGTACGTAAAGTGCGGAGATGAATATCTTGGTCATAAACATCAACGGTTTTGGAGAAACTGTGAGCCACAGCTGCCTGAGGAAAAAGGCCAGTAAATACTGAAATTCAGGCTGAAAGCAAGAAATATGCCACTAAAAAGAATTTTTTCTTTGCAAGAGAACAAAGAGAGAGCGAGAGAGAGGATGATAAAAGAAAGAAATGAAATGCATATGGCAGAAGAACAAAATTAGTTTTCCCACTTGCCTTCCAAGAGTTCAACTCAACTTAAAAGTGCTTTAGAGTTCATTTGAACACCCATTATAACATTGAGAATAACAGAAACTTACTATTTGTGCTCAGGTATGTAGACTAACTGAAATTATTTAGCTTAATAAGCAATAGATACATGGGGCAAAAAGTAAGCCGACGTTACATTTAGAGGCAAGGAGATTTTGAGGAAGTTTCTGCCATCGTTTCACACTTCACAGTAAGAAGTAGACAAAAAGTAAAATTTGTTCCAAGCGGCAGAAAGTCTAGGTGGAAAACTTTCTTAGGCAAAGGACACAAGCTATATTGAAGCACACCGGAAGATATACAACAGGAAATGGATAGCAAACTAATCAAAAGACAAGGACAAGGGCCACCCTCCACCCCAATTCTCTCTAATTTGCACCCACAAGCACACATACAATGGTTTTCATACAAACTTTGCCGACCAGGAAGAAGCTTAAAGATGTGAGACATCAGGATTAAGGAGTACAAACTCAAATCTAGCAGATATACGAGATCAAATACCATGGACCATTGAGTAGGGTTGAAGCAAAGGCCTGCCCAGCTACCTTCTCCAACACCACAATCTCGAGGAGAGACAGAATATGTAAGCCTGTTGACATCTGAAAAAGAGCACTTGATCAAACCATAATCAAAATATCATGCTTGACAAGAATAACTCACTAGTGAAATTCAATGTCTGGCCCATGTTAGAATCACATTACACAATTTTTCTTAGATCTCACCTAATTAGCAAAACTATCAGTTTATCTAATCAGTTTTAATCAAGAAGCAAGTTGGTAAACAACAGCACTCATACGTTAGGATATACTACTCTAAGCTCAGCATCTTTAGTTAAATTATAATAGAACCAAACAAGTGAGCGAGCATGTTTGACCACATAATTAGTGAATTTAGTTACTAACAGCTGCTTCACGCCTATATCGGTGGAGAAAATTTAGGTCTACCAGGAGCTAAACCAAAATAAACTCCAAGATACTGCTAATGTTCATCGGAATCCACCACCATATAGTTACGTGATGAAAATGAAACAGGAGAGATACCTTTACCACTGGCATCTAATCTAGAGACAATAAGGTGACCATAAGAATCCACGCTTCCCAGTGTTAAGCAACCAGTGCCTGTAGAGAGCTAGACATAGCATCAAGTTGTTGACAGGTAGAGGTTGACTGCTTCAAGTACTTAAGAGAAAAAAGATCATTTGTAAACTAATGGAAGCATCACACAGCAAAAAAATAGTGAAGGTAGAAAAGAGTAAGCGCAACAAGTTCTTAAAAGGAAACGAGGTCGAAAACCCTTCAGATGTACAAGACCACGGTATGGTACAAATACTTTCTAACTTAACAAAAAAGTTCTAATAATAGTTTTATAATTCAATGATGTGATACGACAGACCATTCCCGTCGTTTCTTTTCTAATTCTGCTTCTCTGTCTCTCTATCTATATCTATCACTCTCTCTCACACACATCAATTTCTTGAGCAGAAAGTAGAGTGAACTCCTTTATCACCATGCCTTATTATAATACCATAGGAGGATTATTTCAGAATAAGAGAATAGCAACATATTTTTCGGTAAATCACAAGAGCTCCCAAATATTCAAAAGCTAAATATCACTTATAGCTTGTTTGGATTGTCCGTACATGTCGTTTCATAATGTATCATATTGTATTGTACTGTATTGTTTAATGAATACAATGTTTGGATAGATTGTATCGTTTGTCATCGTTTCATGATGTCACGCACCGAATAAACTTGCAACATTACTAAGAAAAAATAGGATACGGAGTAGGATTATTGTATAAAAAAGTCGGGTAAAGGATAAAATATGATTATTTAATATTAAGGAAGGGCAAGATGAGAGAAAAAAGCAAGGTAACGACGCAACCACACCAAATCCGTCGTTCCGTAAAGTGGCACTTTTTGTCGTTACGTAACGACGGAGTTAACGATACGATACAATAAAATTTAAGTAACAATCAAAACAAGCATTGCATTTAAAATAACAATACGATACAATACAATGGGTAACAACCATCCAAACAAGCTGTTAATAATGCAAGTGCAACTCATAAAAATCAGAAGATATGCAGCATGTCTCCAAGATCTTACTTTCAGTTTCAGCTAGCGCTATACTTTGGATTTCTGACAGATGGGGGCAGCGATTGACCACTGAAGCCTCTAGAAACTTCACATGAACGCCATTGTTAAGCAACATCACAATTTTCTTCTTCCATCATGACAAAAGAAATGACAAGTTTACCTCACATTGTTCAGGAATTATGAGGTCCCCCTTTCCTAGGTTGATCAGTGAACTTTTCATTGGAATCTGTACAGTGAAGATGAAAATAAAATAAACTTCTCTTTCTTGTCTGTCAAACAGGTCTATCAAAAACATGCTTGTAAAAGTGTTAGTCAGCTAATAACCTTCAAGAATGTGTGTCAAGTCAATAATGAACTTAATGCCATCAATAGACAAGATAACTACAAGAAAATAACCGAGGAAGAAATGAAATAACTACATGACAACAATCTGCAATCTGACAGAGTAGCTTATTCAACTCCCCCTACCCCGGATCCCCAACCAATCCTCAATCTGTCTCTCTATCTCTTCTAGTCACCTTTATGAATCACAAACAGAAGGCGCACATTGCGATTTGCGTGTGCAGGGTCATATCAACTGGGGCAGATCTATAGTGTTAGCTATAGGTTTCACCCGAATCCCGTAGCTTTTGCCCAAACCCTGTATATGTATTAAGAATCCACTAACTACCAATAAATATTTCACTGTGAAACCAGTTATTGTTGTATATTAACTTGAGGTTGCTGTTGGAACTCATAAACTTAAAATTTGGAGCCTCTTGGATATCAGACATGCAAGTAATAAAATTATAATAACTCGAAAGACAATTTCAAATTTTCCCCTCTTAAATGGAGCAAGAGAATACTTGCAACTCAGTTTAGCATTCTAGAATTCATCTGGGGACTATATAAAGAATGTTCCAGTAAGGGGCTCCAATAAACATTATAAGAACCCAAAAAAAAAAAAAGAAAAGTAGCCTGAATATAATACATATAGGAATTTGTGATTTTTGACGTGCATATATAAGAAAATCTTGCACATGTAACATACATATACACAAGTGTAAAGCATGTCAGTATGGGGAATTTTGAATATAAGGACTTACAAGAACTCTGCAGATATGGCAACCAGAAGCTATATAGACTCCACAAGAAGAACTGTTATCATCATTCACCTGCTCTCAGAAAAAAAACGAAGAAGAGTTAAAATGAATTGCCAAAAATGGAAATAGGGAAAAAAGAAGAAGAGGCAATTAGTATAACGGACATGAAGGGCAAGACGAGTAGACTGGAGATTGCCAGGGGAAGGATGCTCTATAACAGTGGAAGGAATCAGAGCTTTCTTCAACCACTTTGCTTTCAACTCCACCATCACTTCTCTCTCAGTTTCGCTGCCGCAGTTGCTGCTGCTTTTGGTTCTATGGCTTTGCTTCAACGTCCAACAATTAGAAAGACTTTAGGGAAAACAAAAAAGAAAAACTTTAGGGAAGAAAAAAAGGAAAGAAAACTTAAGGAGAAAAATTCTAAGTATTTCTTTTATAAAATATCTGTTTTACTTTTTTTAGTCATACACGTAGACTATACATTAGTTAATTATAGGGGTGAAAATTATTTTAATCCTATCATATGCATTTTCTATTTTACCCTTAACATTTTCAATTCCTCCTTTGACGTATAATCTTTTTATTATAGTATATAAGATATATTTTTTCTTTAGCTAAGTGTTAAGTGTTTTATCAATTTAAATATTTTATTACGAACGTGATAATTAAAACTTAATAAAAATTAAAATAGTACTTCTATGAATTTGTACAAAATTTATCGTCACTCTTTTCCATTGTTACTTTAATATTAAGTATACAATTTATTTTATTGTTGTTACTTTAATATTAAGTATACAACTAAGTTTTATTTTCTCTTTTATTCTTTATTATGTGTTTCTCTTACGTGTGTATATACATACGTGTGTGTATATATATGAATTTTTATTTTCATTAACGAAATATTTTATGAATTGTAGAATATCTAAGGTATAAATCCGCAATCTTTTAGGAATTTTATAAAATTTATCTCTATTTTTAATTATTATTTTAATTGATATTAGATAGATCTTTTATTCTTATATTTCAACTGCGCCCATTTCTTTCATTATTCAATTTCAATAAATTATATATGATTGATTTTCTTTTTCACTTTTTTAAATTTTAAAAAAAAATATTTTCATTATAAGTAAATTCATAACATAGATTAAGAAAAATATCGTGATATTATATAGGTTTAATAAAAAGATCAAGGCTGACAAGATTGAGGATAATATAGGCATTTTAAAAATACAATTGAGTTAGGAGGAGCAGAATGTTTATTGTTTAATGTTGGAGAAGGAGTTTGATTTTTAAGACGAAGTTGGGGGGTCAAAATAATTTTTACCCCAATTATACATATATAATAAACAAATTATGTATATATATTAGGTTAATTCTTCTTTTTAATACTGGCAAAAACTTAGTAAAATTTATTATTGTTTGGTACGAAAACAATTTTGTAAAAGAAAATCTTTTCCAATTTTAAGCAAACGCCTTGGTTCAATTGGGGCTAAGTTTTAGAATTTCAAAACATGGGATGAGGGGAAAAAACTAAAGTAACTAAATGGCTAGTGTATACTAAAAACTCAAAACCATATTGCACAGAAATCTTCGAAATTAAAGACCGTTTGGATAAATTTTCAAGGAGGAGTTGATGGACAATAAGTTAGCGTTTGGATATAGATTTGATTGAAACTTGAAAAAAAAACGTTTTTGAAGTTGTGTTAAAAAATAATTTTTGGAAGTTGAGGTTGTATTCAGACATGTATTTTATTTATTAAAAAAACCTTAAAATTCTATAAGTAGAAGAAAAAATTTCACCCAAAAACTGTCCTAAGCCAGTTTTTGAAAATTTAAAAAAGAATCCAAATGTTTTTTTTCAAAAATAGTATTTTTATTTTTATTTTAAAAAGTAACCAGAATCTATAGCCAAACGGGAGCTAAGTGTTGATAATTACTTTTAGGTGCTGAAGTTGATCATAAGCAATTGAAATATTTGATTGAAGAAGTGTTGATAAACATAATTGTATGTTAAATTAACTGAAATATTCTTAAAGCTATTTAAAAATATTGTATACGGGTGAACTCGGGGTTAACACACACTCTGACTTCCCAATAAGTCAAACGAAGTAAGAGTATGAATGTACGAGATCGAGACTGAATCTGGGAACTCTTTGAATCGAAGCTAGAACGGGGTACTCGCTACCGGGCCTGACAAGACAACATTCCCCGAATCCAAAACGAGCTCGAAGACCTCGGAAAGCACTACAAACGGTTGCACACGACTAATAGAGGGCCGTGATATCCGCACCCAACTAGATATCATGGCGCGGATCTCGCCCGATGTCGGTAATGTATCAGTAATTGACGAGAAAGGAGGATTTTTATCTTTTTTAGAATTGTACTAGGGATGAAACTCTCCTATTATATAAAGGGAAATTTTTTTTATTCAATAGAGACATTGTAACACGCATATCAAGGCAATACAAACCTATTTCTCTGCTTTCTAGCTATTGAAAAGTTCATATTTTAATCATAGTTCTTCATATACATTTGGCTTCGAATCGAGGGTCCGGTCGAGGACAACACTATTATTCAGCTTAAATCCGAGCCCGGCCTTAACGTCACAACTGGTTTGGTTATTCATTTTATCTTTAATTTATTTATCTAACATTCTTGGTTACTTGTGTTGAATCAATTTATATATCCTTAAAACTGCGTACAAATTTAATTGTTATCCTTTTTAAGAGTAAACAGTTTGGCGCCCACCGTGGGGCTAAGGATAATAGTGGTGGTTTGATACAAATCTCCATAACACACTCTATTTTACACTTGTTCTTTAAGGTCCCAATTTCAGGTCAGCTTAAAAAGGTCAAATTCTCAGTCTGCTTACTTTAACGTTGAGGCTGAGTCTGGCCATCATGGCGAAAATAACAATCTGGTGCCTAGCAACAAGATACCTCCTGCTGATCCCAACGGAGTCCCAGTTGCTAGCCCAGTAGATGCTAACTCGCAGGTGGCCATCGATGCCAACCTGCCTACCGATCCCGCTAACAGCGTTCGCGGAGGAGCCCAACCAATGGCTCGAAGAGCGCCCGAAGGAAAAAACGATGGGGTTAGCCTACGGTTAATCTTCGAAATGTTGCAGGCTCAATAGGCGGCGATAGCGCAGCTGCAAAATCAAAGTCGGGCCCCCAACAGAGTTGAGCCCGAACCGTCCTGGGAAAACATCCGAAGAAATGAGCATATCATTGAAAGATCGAGTGAACTTGAGTCCGATGTCAGTCCCGAAGTGATGAAGATGCTGGAAGCATTAACAAAACGGGTGGAATTGGGTGAAAAGAAAATTGAGGCGAACGACAAGAAGGTGGAAACATACAATTCCAGGGTCGATCAAATCTCGGGAGCACCCCCCATATTGAAAGGACCAGATTCCAAGAAATTTATCCAAGAGCCTTTCCCTCCAAGCATGGCACCAAAGCCAATCCCGAAGAGGTTTCGTATGCCCGATATTCCAAAATATAATGGAACCATGAATCCAAATGAGCATGTGACCTCCTACACATGCGCCATCAAAGGCAACAACTTGGAAGACGATGAAATTGAGTCGGTGTTACTAAAGAAGTTCGGGGAAACTCTTTCAAAAGGAGCAATGATATGGTACCACAACTTACCCCCAAATTCCATTGACTCGTTCGCTATGCTCACAGATGCTTTTGTAAAGGCTCATGCCGGGCCATCAAGGTCAAGACTAGAAAATCGACCTTTTCAAGGTTATGCAAAGAGACAACGAGATGCTCAGGGAGTTCGTATCAAGGTTTCAAATGGAACGGATGGACTTGCCTCCGGTTGCGGATGATTGGGCCGTTCATGCATTCGGTCAAGAACAACCCACGAAGCTCCTTGGCTACACAACAGTTAAAATAAAATTTGGTAGAGCACCCAGCGGTTACTTGGGCCAACGTCCACAACAGGTACCAGTCAAAAATCAGAGTCGAGGACGACAAACTCGGGGCCCCTTCTGGGTCCGTTTATCTCATCAGAACCGACGACAGGTCTAAGAGAGTCGTCGATCATGAATCAAGGCTGGCCCAATACCAGTACCAACCATACAACACAGATCAAAGGGGAAACGGGTCCGGGCGCAATTCTGCAAGGAACGAAAAAAGAAGCGATTGAGGACCCAATAGCCGAGGTCTGATGAGCAAAAATGGTTTCAACAGGCCGCTTGAGAGAATAAAAGCACCAAGGAGAAATAACCCTGCCAGTGAACACCGCCTGGACAATCCAAGATACAAAGTTTTACGTGATCGAAGAGGACATGAGGTACAAAGCCCTATTCGAGAGGCAATGGGTTCATAATATGAGGGCGGGTACCCTCAACGTTACACCAGGCACTAAAGTTTCCTACACCGGGAGGAATCAAGACGGTCAATCGAGAGTAGCCGGCCACAAAGGAAATGTTCATAGTCGATGAGATGATCCCGGTGCCTGCGGTCTCAACATCAAAGAACACGAAGCCAACAAGGAAGGAAAAAATTAAATAGCAATGACCGATATCGGCCCTGACCAAGACAAGAAGATTGAGGAGTAGACGAATAGGATAATTACGAAGTTTCTATATCGTTCATAGCCCCTGATGGCTCCGACGCCACCAAATCGACGGTCGAGGAGCTAGAACAAGTCATATTTATCGAACACTTACCCGACCGGAAGGTTAACTCCCGAGCTCAGGAGAAAACTAATTGAATTTCTTATAGATAACATGGATTGTTTCACTTGGTCCTATCTTGACATGACAGGGATCCCACCGGAGGTAACCACTTATAAGCTGAGCCTGGACCCGAAGTTCCATCCGGTTAAGCAGAAAATGAGACCGTAGTCCGAGGTCAAGCATACGTTCATCAAGGACGAGGTATCTAAACTCCTTAAAATAGGGTCCATTCGGGAAGTTAAATACCCGGACTGGTTAGCTAACGTAGTGGTAGTACATAAAAAAGGAAATAATTTAAGAATGTGTGTGGATTATAAAGATATGAAAAAGGCATGCCCTAAGGATTCTTTTCCTTTGCCTAACATCGATCGGATGATCGACGCGATGGCGGGGCATGAGATGCTCAGTTTTCTCAATGCCTATTTCGGGTACTGATAAATGGAGATTTTGACTACTTATTAGCACTTTTTTGCTTTTGTTTTAGTCCAAAAGTATTGATTTACATTTTCGAAACTAATAAAATTGTGAAAATTGCAAGAATGTTGTAAGTTTGGTCTATCATGATGAAATCCAACTCAAAAAGGAGTGTTCCGAAGCACAAGGCATTAAAGGGCGTAGAGGTAAAGAAGTGCGGTCCGCAGAAGAAATTGTAGACTGCAGAAATCCATCTGCGGTCGCAAACCAAGCAACAGAACTCTACAGGATTTTGACTAATGTGCGGACCACATATGAATTGTGCGACCGCAGAGTAAGGCTTTCACTTACAAAAAAATTCAAAGTATAGAGAATATGCAAAAAGACCAAGTCCTGACGCCTTGCTGAAGTGTGGACCGCACAAGAATTGTGCGGCCGCAGAAGTTGCTTCACAACCGCAATCCAGAAATGTGCGGCTGTAAAACCCACTCTCCTCTCATCTGAAGAAATCTGCGGACCGCACATAGAATTGTGCGGCCGCAGAACCTTCTGGGGGGCATTTTGTCAGCGATTTTTGGCCCACAATAAATAGACGAGTTCCACAATTTTAGGTCCGTTTTGAAGTTTAAAGCTGCTTTAGCCGTCACCTTTTGACATTTTAGGAAGTTTTTGATTATTTTAGTGTTTATACATTATACTTCATCGATTTAATATTTGATTATGGATTTTATTTGCATTTCTTCTTTATTTTCTTCAATACCCACTATGAGTAGCTAGATTTTTACTAGGGTTATGACCCAACCCTAGTGCGTAAACCTTATGGATTTAATTTAATGCTTGTTTATGATTGGGTGTTGATAATTTAGCCTAGTTCATGCTCTAATTTTAGAATCAATGGTTGCAAATATTGATTCATGCCTTTTTGACTTACTCTCTGCTCGAGAAAGAGAGACCTAGTCTAGGATAACTTGGCTAACGAGGAATTGGGTTAATTGAGAGTTCGATTAATCTAATTAAAGGGTTCAAACTAGAGAAGTACGAAAGCGACTTGAGCTCATATGAACTATTTTGTTTGATACCCATTTGGGCTTGAGAAAGCCAAATTGAGAAAAATCACTCTCTAATCGAGAGGTATTGAGTGGGTAATGTAGAGTTGAAAGCTATAATACACCACAATCAACAAAATAAGTATTAACGTCTCTATCCCATTAGGCGAACACCTAGGTTGTGGTCACATCCCTAGGTTTTTAAACTATTTGAAAAAATACCAAAAACATTCATTTCTAGTTTATTTTTTTTAGCTCACAATTGTTAGAGTAATAGTAAAAGTAGAAATCAAAACTCTTTGCGGAAGTGCAAATTTAGTTAATTCATTCGCTTTCTTCAAATATATACTCCTAGCACCCCTTATAACTCTCTGTGAATTCGATCCCGACTCATAGTTGGGTAATTTATATTGCACACGACCATATCATATCTATTACCGCAGTGTGTAGTGGACGTCACCAATTTTTGGCGCCGTTGCCGGGGGAATTAAAACGGTGTTGGCTATATATTTGGGTTTATTTTTGGAATATCTTATTTTTCTTCTGTGTTACTAACTTGTTTGAAACAATTTAAGGTACAACCATGGCAGCAAACAATGATCTCGGAAATATGCCTTTGGGGGATGTGGACGTCGAGGATGAGCAAGTTTAGGAGGTACCTCTTGAACCTCAAGCCAACCGAAGAGGCCGGAAACCTCATGAAAATGTACCCGCTCCATCCCCATCTCCACCACGAGCGGCTCCACACCGGGTGTTACCTAATGAAGGATATGCTAGTGCAATAGTCCCTCCCCGTATTAGGGCAGGCAACTTCCAGATCACCAATGTGATGCTCACTTTGCTTGAGCAACGGGGTTTCTTCACTGGTTCCCCAACTCAAAATGCACATAAACATTTGAAAGGGTTTGTGGATACTTGTTCGGGGAGAAAACAAACAAATGTCTTCAAGGATGCATTGAGGCTAAGGCTTTTTCCCTTCTCTCTACGAGGGAAAACTTTAGATTGGTTGGAACAATTACCGAACCATTCCATTCACACTTGGGATGAATTGGCGGAAAAATTTATTGCTAAGTTCTTCTCTCCCGGGCACATGGCTACACTTCGAGATGAGATTTTGGCATTCAAGCAAGAGCTGAATGAACCACTACACGAGATATGGGAATGCGATAGAACTATGGTCAAGGAATGTCCCAACAACGATATGACGGAAAATATGATTCAACAAACCTTTTATCGTAGGATTAACACAACCAACCAATGTGTAGTGAATCAACTTGCTGGTGGGAACTTCATGACTACGCCTTATGCGGAGGCGTGTGAGATTTTGGATGAGATGGCAGAAACTTCATCGAATTGGCAATCCCGGGCCAATGTTTCACAAGGTGATCCAAGCATGATCCACCTTCACAAAGAATTGCAAGACCATGGGTAAGCCATTGCCGAATTGACAACCACCATGACGCAACTAGCAAAGTCCCAACTGAATCAAGTGCAAAATCCCAAGCAAGTCATTGCCATGGAGGGAGTGAACATGATGGTGAACAAGAGGAGGACCAAGGGTCCACAAGTGCAAAATAGAGTGGAGAATATATGCAAGAAGATGGTAGTTTTGAGCAAGATGATTCCTATAATTAACAAGAAGAGGAGGTGCAATATATGAACAATTTTCAAGGGCAAAGAAACAATTTCCAAGGCCCAAACTAACAACAATGACAACCTCAAAACAATCAAGGCAATTGGAATTCTAACAATCAAGGCAATTGAGCGGAGACAACAATCAAGGGAATTAGCATAACAACAACAATCAAGAAAATTGTAGTGGAAATAACCAAGGAAATAGGGGGGGGGGGGGAACAATCA
>MCJB01024904.1:18438-49325 GCA_002018475.1 Nicotiana obtusifolia | reverse complement strand
GAACAATCAAGGCGGATGGAACAACAATCAAGGCAACCGGGGGTCGGGTTTTCAAAGGCCCCTGATGTACCAACAACCGAGCAACCTGCCTCCTTATCCTTACCATGGTTCAAGTTCTTCAAACAATGAGATGAGACGTATTGAAAATATGTTCAAGCAAATAATGGAAAAGAATGTTGATTCGGATGCCCAACTTGCCTCACACAACACATCAATCCGCAACTTAAAAGTTCAAATGGGGAAAATCTCTCAAGCTCTAAATTCTCATCCTAAGGGGGCACTACCAAGTGACACGGTGGTAAACCTAAAGGGTGGAAACAATATGGGACATGCCATGGCCATTACCACAAGAAGTGGAAAAGGTGGGAATGCACCCACCTCAAGTCAAAGACAACTTGTTGATGATGATCAAGTGGTGCAAGAAGAGGAAATCCCGAACAATGTGATGCAACCTAATGATGAATTTCAGATTGATATTGATGATAGTGTAGAAGAGACTCAAGAGGAAGTGAACCCGTCTAGGGAACACATTATTGATATATTGAAGCCGGTAGTGCAAAAGGCTAAGGCACCATGGCCTAAGCCTCCACCTCCATACCCTCAAAGACTTGACAAGCAAAATGGTAAGAATCAATTCAAAAAGTTCATTCAAATGATGAAGAGTATCTCAATCAATGTGCCATCAGTTGAAGCTTTGGAACAAATGCCCGGTTATGCAAAGTTTATGAAGGAACTTGTGACAAAGAAGCAGTTAATGAATTTTGAAACTATCAAAGTCACTCATCAAGTGAGTGCAATTGTGCATTCAATGGCTCCTAAGTTGAAGGATCCTGGTGCTTTCATGATTTCGTGTACAATTGGGAGCGCTGAGTTTGCTAAAGCTCTTTGTGATCTTGGGGCAAGTATCAACTTGATGCTCTATTCGGTTTTCAAGACTTTGGGAATTGGGCAACCAAGACCCAACTTTATGAGATTGCAAATGGCCGATCGTACTATGAATAGGCCTTTGGGTGTAATTGAAGATGTTTTGGTTCGTGTTGATAAATTCAATCTTCCAGCGGATTTTGTCATCCTAGATTATGAGGTTGATTATGAAGTACTGATTATTTTTGGGAGACCTTTCCTTGCCACGGGGAAGGCTCTTTATGATGTTGAAGCCGGAAAACTTACCTTCCAGGTTGGTGATGAAAAAGAGGTATTCTATGTGTTTAAGTCCATGTAGCAACCAAATAGCAATGAGGTGTGCTCTTTTGTGGATTTGGTGACCGATGTTATTATTGATGAAACAAGTGCTACAATCAATGTTGGTGATATGTTGGAGGCCGTCTTGCTCAACTTTGATGATGATGAGATGGATGGCTTCATGGAATGTGTGAACTCTTTGCAAGGAATAGGGTCGTACAATTATGCACCCCAAAAATTATCCTTGGATCTTGAAAATATGACAACTCCTCCTACAAGGCCTTCTATTGAAGAGCCTCCTACCTTGGAGTTGAAGCCACTGCCTGCACATCTTCGGTATGAATTTCTTGGTCCTGTTCTACTTTACTGGTTATTCTTTCCTCTTGTTTGAATAACGTGCAGGTAGATTCCACTTTGGCAGTGCTACAAAAGAGAAAGAAGGCTATTGGATGGACCTTGGAGGATATTCGAGGGATAAGCCCCGCATTTTGTATACATAAGATCAATTTGGAGGATGGAGCCAAACCATCTATTGAACATCAAAGGAGTCTCAATGAGGCTATGCAAGAACTTGTCAAAAAGGAGATTATCAAGTGGTTAGATGCCAGGGTTGTCTACCCCATCTCCGATAGTTTGTGGACTTCTCCGGTTCAATGTGTCCCAAAGAAGGGGGACATGACGGTGGTCACCAATGACAAGAATGAGTTGATTCCTACAAGAACGGTGGCCTGATGGAGGGTGTGTATGGACTTTCGCAAGCTCAACAAAGTCACAAGAAATGATCACTTTCCACTTTCTTTTTTAGATCAAATGCTCGATAGATTAGCCGACCGTGCTTTCTATTGCTTTCTTGATGGGTATTCGGGTTATAACCAAATTCTTATTGCTTCGGAAGATTAAGAGAAACAACCTTTACATGTCCCTATGGTACTTTCGCATTCAAACAGATACCAATTAGTTTATGCAATGCACCGACGACTTTTCAAAGGTGTATGATGGCTATTTTCATGGATATGGTAGATGACTACCTTGAGGTTTTCATGGATGACTTCTCGGTGGTTGGAGATTCTATTGATGGTTGACTTGCAAATTTGGATAAAGAGTTGGCTAGATGTGAAGAAACAAATTTGGCGCTCAATTGGGAGAAATGTCATTTCATGGTCGAGGAAGGCATTATCGTTGGCCTCAAAATCTCAAAGCATGGAATTAAAGTTTACAAGGAAAATATTGAGGTGATATCTAAACTTCCACCTCCAACTTCGGTGAAGGATGTGTGGAGTTTCTTAGGCCACCCGGGGTTTTACCGGCATTTCATCAAAGATTTCTCTAAAGTAGTGCGCCCATTGTGCAAGCTTCTTGAGAAGGATGCTAAGTTTAACTTCAACGATGATTGCATGAGAGCTTTTGAACTGTTAAAGTTCAAGTTGACAACTACTCGCATCATCACCGCTCCAAATTGGAGTGTATCCTTTGAACTCATGTGTGATGCAAGTGACGTAGCGGTTGGGGCTGTTTTGGGAAATGCATCAACAAGATTTTTCATCCGGTCTACTATGCTAGTAAGACCATGAATAGTGCCCAAGTCAACTACAGTGTTACGGAGAAAGAGCTCATTGCCATTGTGTTTTCAATCGAGAAGTTTCGCCTGTGCTTGATGGGTGCAAAAGTCATTGTCCACACGGATGATGCGGTGCTTCATTATCTTATGAGCAAAAAGGACTGCAAAGCTCGGTTGATTAGATGGGTGCTCTTGTTGCAAGAATTTGATATTGACATCCAAGATAGGAAAGGTTGTGAAAACCAAGTGGCGGACCACGTGTCTTGTTTGGAGGAGGGGGGAAGGCCGCATGATGGCCTTGAGATCAATGAATCCTTCCCCGATGAGCAGCTCTTGGAAATTTCAATGAATGAGGTGCCGTAGTTCACGGATCTAGCAAATTTTCTTGTGTGTGGAATCATTCCGGATGAGTTCTCTTCAAGACAAAGGAAGAAGCTCAAACGGTATTGTCTAGATTATTATTGGGATGAACCATAACTTTTTCGGATTTATACGGATGGGCTGATTAGAAGATGTGTACCAGAAGAAGAGCAAGGTGAAATTCTTGGGGCTTGTCATTCTTCGTCATATGGTGGTCATCATGGTGGAGCAAGAACAGCGGCCAAAGTGCTTAGTTGCGGTTTATATTGTCCCACTCTTTACAAGGATGCAAGTGAGTTAGTGAAATGATGTGATGAATGTCAACGGGCCGAGGGAATCTAAAAAAAAAATGAAATGTCTCTCACTACTATTTTGGAGATTGATATTTTTGATGTGTGAGATATTGACTTCATGGGCCCTTTTGTGAGTTCTTGTGAAAACACCTACGTCTTGGTCGCAGTGGATTATGTGTCCAAATCGGTTGAGGCCGTTGCTTTACCCAACAATGAGGCAAGAAGTGTGGTGAATTTCTTGAAGAAGAATATTTTTACAAGGTTTGGTACTCCGCGTGCAATTAAGAGCGATGGGGGTCACATTTTTGCAACAAGTATTTCGATACTTTACTTGGCAAGTATGGTGTTACTCACAAAGTCACGAACCCCTATCATCCACAAGCTAGCGGGTAAGTGGAAGTCTCCAATCAGGAAATAAAGAGTATCTTGTCCAAAACGGTGAATGCTAATCGGACGGATTGGTCCAAGAAGCTTGATGATGCATTATGGGCTTATCGGACGGCTTAAAAAATACCTATTGGAATGTCGCCATACCGGTTGGTGTTCAGGAAAGCTTGTCATCTTCCGGTAGAGCATGACCTCTAAAGAAGTTGAATCTTGATTGGGATGTAGCCGCTTACTTGAGGGTCGCATATTTAAATGAATTGGATGAGTTCCAATACTATGCTTATGCAAGTTCATCCTTGTACACAGAAAAGATGAAATATCTTCATGACAAATACATTTGGAACAAAGAGTTCAAGGGGGCGATCTTCGGGAAGCCGATGCTCTGGCTAACTTAGGGTCATCGGCTGATGATGATGAATTCAGTTCAGAAATAGTAATGCAGCTCATGAAGTTGGTGATAGAAGAAGGCCACGCCGAAGTAAACTCGACAAGGTTAACCTGGGATTGGAGAAACAATTACATATACTACTTGAAGACTGGGAAACTACCCTCGGATCCCAAAGAATCGAGAGCTCTGCGTACCAAGGCTGTCAGATTTAGCTTGGTCAAAGGGACATTGTTCAGTAGAACGTTCGATAGCCCATTAGCCAAATTCTTGGGGTCGGGAGATACCGAATACGCCTTGAGAGAAGTTCATGAAGGTACTTGCGGGAATCATTCAGGGGCAGAATCTTTGGTCAGAAAATTAATCAGGGCCGACTATTATTAGACCAAAATGGAGAAAGATGCGAAGGACTTCATACGAAAATGCGACAACTGCCAGAGACACGCACCGATGATCCATCAACCGGGAGAGCTACTACACTCGGTCCTGTCCTTGTGGCCGTTTATGGAGTGGGGAGTGGACATCGTCGGTCCCCTACGGGGCACCTGGTAAAGCTCAATTCATACTGTTCATGACCGATTATTTTTCCAAACGGGTCGAGGCTCATACATTCGAAAAGGTCCGAGAGAAAGAAGTCATTGACTTCATTTGGGACCACATAATATGTCGATATAGGATACCAGCCGAGGTCGTTTGCGATAATGGAAAATAATTCATTGGCAGCAAGGTAAATAAATTTCTCGAAGATCACAAGATCAAGAAGATACTATCTACACCTTACCATCCTAGTGGAAATGGACAAACGGAATCAACAAACAAGACCATACTTCAAAACCTAAAAAAGAGGTTGACCTATGCCAAAGGAAAATGGAAGGAAATCCTGTCCGAAGTCTTGTGGGGATACCGTACGACCTCGAGGTCTAGTACTGAGGCCACCCCGATTTTGTTGGTTTATGGGGCTGAAGCCTTAATACCACTCGAAGTAGGATAACTGAGCCTTAGGTTCCAATATGCTATCGAAGAGTCAAATGGCGAGGCCATGATCATAAGCCTAGAACTATTGGATGAAAAGCGTAAGGCCGCCTTAGTCCGTTTGGTTGCCCAGAAACAGCGGATAGAAAGATACTACAAACAAAGAGCCAAGCTCCGACACTTCAAGATCGGGGACTTGGTGTTGAGGAAAGTAACATTACACACCCAAAACTCGAACGAGGGGAAACTGGGAACGAATTGGGAAGGACCATATCTAGTCATCGGAATTACCGGCAAAGGCTCATACAAACTCGAAGCAGGAAACGGTGTGCAACTACTGAACAACAAGAACGTGACACACTTAAAGCGGTATTACTGCTAAGGTACGATCTCAATTACTCTTTAATCATGTTATGAATCGGACTAACATTTTCAGGCAACGACCAAGGATGGATGTGGCTGTTAGGTGTGAAAGTACGCGTTGCACTCTTTTTCCCTTGAACCAGTTTTGTCCCAAAATGGATTTCAAGGTTTTAACGAGACAACAGTAAAACATGCTAACTTAGATTTGAAGACCAGTCTCAAACTGGAGTCAATGATCATTCACTTCATGTCAACAGTAGCCGAGCCCTCTCAAGCTCGACCTTGAATACTAGGGGCTATTACCCTCATATTAAGGTTTTTAGCAAGAAAAAGAAAAAATTTGTATGTTAGAAGCTAAGAGTTGGTGGTTAGGATTCACTATAAGGGTCAAACGGTCATATGAACCATGCTCCCTTAGTCCACTCTAGCCATGATACAAGTTTTTATGCGCTTTCGATCATGTACTTTACACACTGAGAAATGTAAGAAAATTCCGTTTTGCTATTACACATTTTCTTGCCTCTTAAATTCTAGATTCTAAGAGCCCACGGCTACCCCTACTTGGGGACTACCGAGCCCAAGGTCTACGCCTATTAGGGGATTGTCGTCCGAAGAAAGTTCGGACAATCCGGGCTACCAAATCCCGGATGCATCAGACCTATTAGGCGGTGCCCAAAATACAAAAGGCTACGACCATCCTAAACACGGCTCGGAGACGTCCGAAGCTTGTAATCAGAAAGTAAGACCTTTATAAGAACTCAAAATCTACTAAAAGGTTACCCTCGGCAAAAGCATCATCTAAAATCAATTAAGCATCTTGAAAAAACTTTCGGTCACACCGAGTTTTCAAAGCCTCGAGAAAACAAAGTTATATCGAGGGCGGGCTCCGTTCGGACCTCTAAAAAATGAACTCCCCATGACTACATTTGATTCTATGCTAATGCATTAAAAACATTAAATGAATAGAAATTATGAAATGATGCTGGAAAAGTAAAGACACAATATTACCAGAAAGAAAAAATTTCATATATATTTAGAAATATATTTACAAAGGCCCCAAAATACGGCCTCAAAATAAACAAAAAAATATACATGAGACAAAAACTAAAAAAGTACTAAGGCATCTATGCCTGGTCTTCACTGGGGCCCCATTCGTCGCCAGAACCGTTAGATCTCTCGGATCCCTCAGATCCCTTGGAGCCTTCGGCTCCTTCAGCCTCTTAGAGCTCCTTTGCCTTGGCCTCGAGCCTTTTTGCTTCCTCGATCTCAGCCGATAGGTCGAAACCTAGGCAGTGGATTTCTTCAAGGGTCTCTCTCCGTGACAGCCGCTTCACATATTCAGCCTTTGTCTTTAGACGGGTCTCGGCTGCTTCCACGTCGACCTTGTACTGGGCCACTATTTCTTCGGCATCAGCGGAGGTTGTGTCCAATTTGGACTTCATTGCCTCATATTCTCTACCAAGGGCATCCCGCTCCGCGACGGCTGAGCTCAATTAACTGAGAGATCATCATTCAGTTGAGACCATTTGTCAGCTTTTTCCTTCACCACCCGGAGTTGCTTCTCAACCGATTCCAGCTCCTCTTTCGCAGCTTCCTTCTCCGAAGCCAGCAGGTCCATCCTTCCCTTCCACCATTCGGCCATGGCCTAGACCTCATTCATCTCGGCTCGGAGTTGGTCGATCAGGTCGATCTTTTGTTGGACCTGCGAGGTTGTGTTGTTAGTCACCATGACTAGCTCCTCGTTTTTAGCTTCAAAGACCTTTACCTTTTCAACCAGGTCGGCATGTTCCCACTTCAGGGCTGAAGCTTCCTTCTGAGCGCTATCCAGTTTGGCCTGGAGGTCTTTGACGGCTCCGTCCTATTGCTCACTGAGAAGCCTGTACATGTCCTTCTTCCGGACCTGCTCCTCGAGCTCGAGCTTGAGCTGGATGATTTCAAAATTGTACCAGATGAAGCTCTCATGGTGAAGCACCAAGGCCTGCAAAACAACGAAAATAGTAAGAGACATAAAAACTTAAGCGGAAATCACGAGGGAGTGTAAAAGTGTTAATGTCTTACTCGATTCAGCGCCTGTTGCATCTCGTTGAAAAGACTCAACGCGCCCACCTAGTTCATCTTTTCCTGGTCCTTCTTGGTCACCAGGCATCGGAGGTAGCTGGATATACCCACTAGAGTGGATAGAACCCGAGCATCCTTTGGGACCGTAAGAATAACTATTCTATTGCGGCCGAGGTCCACGCTCGGTGCGGGAAACTGCTTCACCAGTTTTGGATTTGAACTCAGCCCGCCAGCTTCTGAGGACACGTCCTTCTTTGGAATCTCCAGGTCGCCCATCCCGAAAAAAATCTTCCAAAGTGGACATTTCCACGCCATCGAAGACGGATTGGAGAGGGTTGTCTGCACCGTGAACCCCTTCGCTTGACTTTTCCTTGCCCGTTTGGGCCTCTTCAAGCATGGACCCGATATAGGAGGGCGTCTCGATGATGTCTATCAGACCAGTCGCCTCATTCAGAAAAGAAATGGCTTCTCGGGAGGTCACAACCCCCGTTTCCACTTCGGCCTCTCGAGTCGGAAGGGGATTGGCCTCATGGCTCCTTTCTTCGGTTGCCACCTGCTCCCCGGCAGGGGTTGATCCATGAGCGACAAAGATATCGTCTTCTTCAGACTCATCCCTGAGCCAGCAAAGCGAGTAAGAGTCTGGTACCCGGGACTTAGTATTCTTCTTGGGCTTACGAGCTCGGGAAGCCGCCTTCTTTTTTAGCTTCACCTCAGGACCTGAGGAGCCCGAGGACTTTCTTTTCCTCTTCTTCTCCCCCGCAACATCCCTAGGCTGTCCCGTAATGGAGGAATCAACGGATAAGGACGCATCCTCGTCCCCTTCCAGCGACCTAAGTTCGGTGATTTTAGGCAAACCTGCAAAGGAAAGAGAATAGGTCAGCATTATGTAAGCTTAGGGCATAGTAATAACTATTCAAAGGACAGTCTTACCATGAGAACGGGCCTCCCATTTGCTGTTCAAATGTTTGCACCATGCGCGCTTGAAGTATGACATCTGCTTGTAGATTCCTTCGATCTACTCCTTAAGACGAGGACTGCATTGAGAACCCGGGCAACAACTGCATGACCACAAATACTGATGATGAGAAAGGAAATAAAGAAAAATTGACACTTAAGGAAAGATTACACTTAATAGATGCATTCCACATCTCGAGGAATAGCAGGAACTCAGAAGGGATTAGATCTTCTGTTTTTACCCGAACAAAATGCCGCTGCCAACCTCGGTCTCGATCCTTGAAAAGGGAGCTTCGCTTTCCCGGCGAACAAGCTTGATTAGTCCCTCTCAGAAAATTTGAGGACTATATAGATATAGTAGGTGATCGAGTGTAAACCAAGGAGATTCGGGGTTGTTCACAAAATAACGTAGGAGGATCACAATCCTCCAAAGAGACGGATGGATTTTCCTGAGGCACACCTCGTACCTCTTACTAAAGGCCAGAACTACTGGGTCTACCGGGCCTAGCGTGAAGGGGTAAGTGTAAACACTTAAATACCCCTCCACATGGGTAGTAATATCGTCCTTAGTTTCGGGGACTACCACGTCCTTGTCTTCCCATTTACAGTTCTATCGGACTATGGGAAGGGTATCTTTGATGATAGAGCATATGTATCTCCATGCTCCTTCACCTAGGTCTTGTTTGGCTGAGGCCTTCTCGACCTTGAAGTCGTCCTCGATTGAACAACCCCCATATATAAAGATTTTCATGGGGGGATCTGGGGCCACTTCAGGAGCAGCCACCTCAAGTACAGCCACCTTGACAAGTGTGGCCGGGTAGAAAGATGAAGAGGCAGCCTGCTGGGGAACTGATTTGGAAGTTTTAGTCATTGTGATGTGGAAAGTATGAAGATTTGAAGGAAAAGTATGAAGGTTTGAAGGAACAGGTATGAAGGTTGAAGAAAAGAGTATGAAAGTTTGAAGGTAGGATGAAGATCTTGGTAGAATCCTAAGCACAATTACAAAGATTTGAAGATCAAAGATGAAGATATGAAGATTTGAAAGAGTTGAAAGTTGCTAGAGAATTCGAAGGTAAAAGGTAGAATCAGAAAGTAGAAGAAGTACAAAAGGTCGAAGCATTTATAGGAGAAATGTAATCAATAGGTGACGTTTCAATATGGTTTTCATATTCAATTTTCAAATAAAGTGCCTGTTATGCTGAATATCTTTTGGTGATTATAATCATTGCAAGAGTTAGTAAAACTTATCAATTATTATATAGTACCATATAGTAAAATCAAAAAATAAAGGTGTTACTAAACCATAACAAACGATACAATTCATCCAAATTAAATGTTATATTCACAAAATAATACAATACAACATAACACATTATAAAAGACACATTATGAAATGATGACTAACAAATATCCAAACATGTAATGTACCTTGAATTGGTTTTAGAATTCTGATTTCCTTTTCAAAACACATTAGTATAATATCCGCGCGATGCGAGAAAAATGTTAGAGAAAAAAAACCATAAAAAATTATTGCCTTATTTTTAGCCAAATGTAAATTTTAGGAACGTATTCTAATAAAGACAGTTGGTACAATGACAAATCCAAAGTTCTTGCTTTTATATATATTATAAGTACATGCCGAGGGTCTTTCGGAAACAGCTTCTCTACCTCCACAAGGTAGCGGTAAGGTCTGCATACACTTTACTCTTTTCAGAACCTATAATATAAGATTATACTAGATATATTGTTATTTGATGTTATAAGTAGCTGCATAATTCACGGATGTTGTAGTAAAGAAAACAAAAATTGAACGCTGAAGCTATTTCATAGTATAATTGCGTTCAACACAGTAAAGCATAATTAGCTTAATATAACTGTAACCAAAGAACTTTATTTAAAGCATAAGAGTTCTAATCTGGGTGCATTAGTTTAAATATAACAGCAAAGTTTGATAATAGCCCGGCTTCTACTTTTAAGATTCCTCTATGATTTCCATTCTGCGTGTTAATAATATCTAAAGAGGACGACATTGAGAACGCTAAATGATTATCTGCGGATCAAGCATCAGACACTCATTATAGTTTTCATCATGCTTATAAAAATATGCCGCATAGCAACTCCACTCATATATGCCCTTGGTATCCTAATCAATTATAAATAAACTAAATTTGCATAGGAAATTCCAAAAGGAGGAAAGCTTTGAACAATTTGTTTTTCTTAAGATTTTACAACGTTTATACTTTTGATATTTCTATGTCTTCCCATCAACTTTCAGCCACATATATCATGGCAAACTCGCGCGAGTTTTGATCATATATCTTTAGCATATTTTTCCACATCTCGATAAAGTTACAAACTACATGATGACCTTGATTAGACGTACACACAAAACACACATATAAGTTTTGCCCATATGAATTTTCTTTTATCATAGAATGATAGTAAAATTTGGAGCAACCAATTAATGAGTAAAAAAATAATTATTCTAGCAGAATGCTAATGTGAAAAAAAGGGACCATAAAACATGCATCTTCTCGAGCTAATCATCTTACTGCACTCTATACTTGACTATTCAAATGTACATACACACATATACCAACAGAGTAGCGATATCAGAAGATATAGCATCGTACCTTTGTTCTTACCATCTATATCACATAAGATGTGTACTCTCTCCATTCCAATTTATATGAGGGTTGATCTATTTGGGAGTCAAATAGCTCTTTCTTTGACTCAATTTCAACCATAGATTTTTCGAGTATTTTTTAATAAAAATTTATATATTTGAAAACTAAATAAAAAGTAGTATAAGTCTGCATAATTAATAATTCACAATATATGAAAAGAATTGGAGAAAATTGAAGTAAAAAAAAGAGTTGTTTGACTCCCTAGATCAATCCTCAAATATATATTGGGAGGGAGGGAGTAGCTAAACTTTAATTTGGTCTATTAAATCAAAGACTTGCTTTCTCGACGCACCCAATCGACAGTAGAATCAACGAAATCCTTTTGTTCGTCATTTGAAGTATTTTCCTTTTTCTGTAATAGAAAATCTTGATCTTCTTTATAAATGGTTTGACTTTATTGATAGTGATAATCCCCTATTGCGCCTAAAATTAAACAAAAAAGGAAAAAGTTCTTTTATTTAGAGGAAGAACGAAGAGTCCACAAAAAAATGCAGTCATAATAAGAGGAGATTTTAAGCCAAACAACTTTAGCAAACATATAAGAATCTGGGCAACATCTCGTTGCAGAAACGGTGATATTTTTTTATAAACACAACATAAACAAAATTTAAAACGTAAAGAAGGTGAAGAAATGTTATTTACCAAAAAAAAAATTAAAAAAAGATAAAGCTCCCTTACTCAAATCAATATGCTTGCTTTCAATGTAGAAAAGAGTTCTCTTAATTAGAACCTTGGTTGTTTCCAAATCAACCCCTTCTTCTATCCTAATCAAAGCATAGAGTAATATTATTTTCTCTGTTATGGCAGTTACCCTCTAAGAAACCGATGGAGATAAAATGAAAGGGTTCATTGTAAACGTGTTTATAAAGATGACAATTATTTAATATTTGATATCTCTCATTTTTTGCCGTGTAATGTCCTATATTCAGTATGCATGTACGCAGGTGGTTGTGTGCAAGTAGACGTGCAAGGAAAATGGGGGATGGGAAGTGGGTACGTGATTTAGAGGATTAAATTAGGTTTTCCTCTATTTTGTTATTATTTGTTCAGACCTTTTTTTTATATATAATAATATTTCCAAGTTCCAAAATTTTTGTAGCTTTGTCCTGAAGGAGTGCCACTTGGCAAATTGTAGCTATGCCACTTGGCTTAATATGATGCCTTTTTCTTCTCCATTTAATAATACTAGTTTTTGTGTACGTGGGTTGCACGTGTGCCTCGCGCTAATCAATAAAAAAAATATACTACCTCTTTCTCAAATTACTTGTCGTGCTTTCTAAGAATAGTTGTCTCAAATTATTTGCCATTGAGAAGTTCAAGATAAAATAAATTATATTTTTTCTATTTTATCCTTAATAATAATTATTCTTGACGATGGAGATAACACATAAATAAAATAAATATTCAATGAAGAGAGACTATATTTTAAGACATAACTAAGGGTAAAATACTCCAACCCCTCTCCTAATTAATGTTTCTTAAGAGGTGGATAAAAGAGAAACACAACAGATAATTTAACACAGGGAGAATATATAAGAAACACAAATTATTGAAAATAGCAGTTGAGGCTAAAATAAGTGCAACAATTTCTTAAATGCTAAAAAACTTAATGTTATACCTTGACATATTAATTGCATCCAATATATTCTAAACTTACAAAGACGATAAAACTATTTAAAATAAAAGAATTCTCATTATATTTATCATGATTGAAGAGAGATATGGTGAGCGTTAACGATCTAGATCACGAAAATAAAAAATAAAAAATTCTCTAATGACAATTCAAAAGATATATGGAGCTGTCATCTATTGTAACAAATGCAAAAAAAGAGAAAAAATAAATAATAAATAAATAAATTATGTTCTATTACTTTATCCTTATTGCTTTAAGTATGTATTATTTTAATTTGGCTCTTAATACTACATCAATCGATTTTGTTTTATTTTTCTATTGCTTTAACCACAAATTGCTCTTTTTTTAAGCCAACTTTATGTACTCTTAAGAGTTTTTTTCAACTTGATTTTTCTATTTAGAAAAGAATTGGCTGGCATTATTTTGTTAATTAGTTTATTAAAAAACTTAAATTTTTGTTCTCAATAAGGAAATAATTTATTTTTTATTGATTCAAATTCTTGATATTGGCTCATCATCTAAATAAGGATTATTTTGTTATTTTTTATTTTTGGATATTTGTGTTTACAGAATCATGAATGTTACCAAATACTACTTTTCTAGTCTCTCTTTCTCGCCCCCCTCTCTGTTTATCATTTGTATTTTCAAAATATTATATATCATTTGTTTTAATTATTGAGTGTAATTTTATAGATAATATAAATAAAAATTTACTAATTAAAAGAATGTTGTTTGGAGAGAAAAGTGGTTCAAATATGATATGAACTATTATAGTTCACATATACATGAAAATAATTATGATTGTAACGACCAGACCGGTCTTTTTGAGATCTAGCGCGTCGTTCGGCTGTTTGAGGCCTTGGATAGTTTCACTTCAGGTGCTACAACTTGTATACGTAGTCAGAATTGAATTTCGGGAAGTTCAAAGTTGATTTGGAAAGAAAATTCTAATTTCAGAAGCTTTAAGTTGGAAGATTTGACTAAGGTTTAATTTCTGAGTAAACGACTTCGGAATCGGATTTTGAAGGTTCCAACAGGTTCGTATGATGATTTAGTCTTCGGAGCGTATCCAGATGTCGATTTGGAGGTTCGTAGGTCATTTTGGCATCAATTGGCGAAAGTTGGATAATGGATGATTTTAGGAAATTTGATCGGGAGTGAACTTTTTTATATCGGGCTCAGATTCTGATTCCGGAAGTGGGAGTAGGTCCATAATGTTAATTATGACTTGTGTGCAAAATTTAAGGTCAATCAGACTTGATTTGATAGGTTTTAGCGTAGAATGTATAATTTTGAAGTTCTAAAGTTCATTAAGCTTGAATTGGGGTGCGATTCGTGGTTTTAACATTGATTGATGTGATTTGAAGGCTCGACTAAGTTCGTATTGTATTTTGAGCCGTGTTGATATATTTGGTTAAGGTCCCGAGGGCCTTGGGTGAATTTCGGATGGTTAACGAATAGATTTTTAGACTTAAGAAATGCTGAAGCTGAGCAGCAGCTGGTGTGATCGCTTCTGTGATGTCTTGGTCGCAGAAGCGACATCGCAGAAGCGAGCTCAAGCTCGCAGAAGAGAAATGGGAAGGGACAAGGTAGTGGTCGCAGGTGAGAAGAAATTCTCGCACTTGCGGAACCACAGAAGCGAGAAATGAAGACGCAAAAGCGGCTGGTCCGCAGATGTGTGATTGGCCATCGTAGAACCGCCTACGCAGAAGCGAAAATGCTTCTGCAGATGTGAGGTCTCATCTGGGCAGCGTACTCCGCTGGTGCGCATTTTGGCTCGCAAAAGCGAGTCCCCATATGCGCAAATATGTCCGCAGAGGCTGAAACTAGGCAGAACATAAGGGGATCGAACTTGGTCATTTCGTCATTTTTATTTGGGATTTCTGGAGCTCGGTTCTTGGGCGATTTTGAGGAGTTTTCATCATGTAACACAAGGTAAGTAATTTCTCACTTGTTGTGAGCTAAATGTAAGATTTATTTGTGGATTTAAGGAGGAAAATTTAGGAAATTTGTGGGATTTTGGTAAAAACCTAGAATTGATAATTTTGGATTTTGACCACGATTTTGGAAATGGAATTAAGAATAAATTATATATTTGAGTTAGTAATGTTCTAGGTAAGTTTTATCTACGAAAAGTTTCGAAATCGGAGCACGTGGGCCCGAGGGTTAACTTTATCGACTTTTCAACCAGAGTTTGAAATTATTTAAATTGATTTATTATGGGTATTAGAGCATATTTTGATTGGTTTGCACCTTGTTTGACTAGTTTTGGATCGACGGGCATTGGTTTGAGGTGTTATAGAGGCTTTGGAGCCGGTTATGGAACTTTGGAGCGAGGTAAGTCTCCTGTCTAACTCCGTGAGGGGGAAACTACCCCTATGTGTTGTATTGTTATGTGCTACTTGTTGCGGGGGCTACATACGCGTGAGGTGACGAGAGTCTGTACGTAGCTAGATTCACGTTATGTCCGGATAGACTTAGGTTCCCGCCATGCTATATCTGTACTATTTGAGTTGTCTCTTGCCTATTAGATTCCTTTATTTTACGTTGCGACTTGAGATTAGACTTGTGTAGAGTGATAGACTTGCTATTATAGAGATTCAACGGGCTTTATGATTAGCCACGAAATGATATTACTCCTCTTACGAACTTCTCCCGCGGTATGTGTTCTCATCAAAAAGTTTCTCTTAAAAATTTATAACTTACAAGTCTATTCGTGAGCGGGGTCAAGGACCCATCAAAGATTCTTATTCTAATGGGATTGGGCTGTTCGCGTCGGCAGGATAGATACATCTATGATTCATGCAGTTCGACCCATGGCACTACGCACATTATGATGGATCTGGCCGTACACCTCGACAGGATTATGTATCACTCTCTCATGGGAGCGGGCCATTCGCCTCGGCAATAAAATAGATGTATCTATGGTTCGAAAATATTATGATAGATGGGGCCGTACGCATCAGCATTTCTATAAAATACTCTTATGAAATCGTGCGTAATAATTGATAAGAAGGCAGTATATCTATGAGTTTTCCTGATTTGAACTGTGGCGACCTATTTAGTGAGGTCCATTATATATACTCCGATTGAGGAGGTAACTACTAGCTGAAAGTTTGAGTTATTGCTGAGTGGAGAATTTTACTATGTATTTATACTTGTTATTTCGTTTATTTTCTCTAATTTACATCTGTTTACTTCTACTGTATCTGTCTTATTGGACCACTAGTAAGTGTTGATGTCTCCCCCTCGTCACTACTGCCTGGGGTTAGGCTAGATACTTACTGGGTACCGTTGATTTACATACTCATGCTACACTTGTTGCACTTCTTGTGCAGGTACATATATGTCTGGTGGTCTTTTGGGCGCAGAGGCGCAGCTATTGCGGGGAATTTACCGTGAGCTGCATTTCATGTTACGATCCGCAGCCTACAGACTCTCCATCAGAGTTATTTATATTCTCCTGTCTAATTTGTATTCTAGACAGATGTTGTGGTTTATTATATTTCATAGTTGATGCTCATGCACTTGTGACACCGGGTTTTGGTTGTTCCTATGGGTTGTTCATTATTGTAGTTCGTGTAAATATTATTATTTACCTTGTAAATTCTATTCCATACTATTTAATTAATAAAAAAAATATGATTTCAAAATAATAAAATGAGTAATTAAATTGGTCAATCACTATTGGCTTGCTTGATCGCGGGTTAGGTGCCATCACGACCTATAGTGGATTTTGGGCCGTGACAGCTTGGTATCAGAGCGTTAGGTTCACTTAGGTCTCACGAGTCATGAGCAAGTCCAATAGAGTCTTGCGGATCGGTATGGAGACGTCTGTACTTATCTTCGAGAGGCTACAAGGCTGTTAGGAGCACTTCCCTTCTTGATTTCCTCATCATGCGGTTCCATTGAGGCTTGTGCCTTTATTTCCTTCTTACTCAATCATATGCGACGCGAAGCTCTTGTTATCAATTGGGCATCAAGAAGTTGTAGTGGTACTGCAGACGTGGTGCATGATGTTTTTTCCTGCGTGTTCGGGCAGGCTATTGTCGCCGCTTTGCGGAAGGATGTTCTTTTGTTCCAGCTTAGTATCTGTATTTTCTATGATTTCGAGACTGTGCACGGATTGCTATGATGTTTATGCGTTATTATCGCACAATGTTGGTGTAATGGTAAGGTGCTTAGTTATGTGTTGAGGCAGTGAATGACTCGAAAGGAGGATTTCTCAGTGCATGATTTAGAGGTACAACATTTAATTCCAGCAAAGGAAAGGCAATAGAGATGTTCAGGTTTTGGTCGATGGAGTAACGAGACTTGGTATTTTTGAGCGTGGTGGAATTTTCATTGTGATGCGGTGTCATCGTCCTTGTTTGAGCGCATTACGGTTCGCCGGTGTTATGGTCTCCTTTGATTTTGCCTTCGGGACAGGGTGTTGTGAAATGGTGCCTGAGGGGCGGTTGTTAAATAGCGATGTGTAGCGGTTCAGAATCGAATTAGTATTTCTAATGTTGATGGCTCGAGAAAGATGATCTTCGAATAGGCTTAGAGTCGGTAACAATTTATTGGTTCGGGTGCTACAGAGATGGATTTTTGATTTGATGCAACATTTACGCAGCGAAATATGAGGAAGGACATGGGCAGAAGTGTTTCACGGTGGTTGAAGTACTAGCAGGTCAAGTATGAAAAGCAGAGGTTGAGGAGTTGCTTAAAGGAGATGGTTTAACCGAAGTAAGAGTGGCAGATTAGCATATGGATTCTGTGGTAGGATAGCCGCGTGCCTTGAGAAAGTGTAGAACGGTTTGGGAATCGTGATGGAAGGTGATTAGGTCTATGGATTTTATTTGGAATGGTGGTTACTGTAGGAGGAAAGATTAAATATGGCAGAATGAAGTTTGCTTGAAATGAAGAGGGGTGTGAAGGTCTGATTATCGTTTCAGATGCAATATGCCTTGATTTGGAAGGTATTGTTAAACTTTTAGTTGATGTCAATGGGGAAAGAACAGACTTATATAGTTGGTGGGCGAGTATGGGCTCAGGAGAGTTTACTGATTTCGTGGTAGTTGTAACCAGTGCAGCGCCATTGGAAGATGTCAGCATGGAATACCACAAGTGGGTTATCTCTTCTGGGCAGGTTGGCAGTTGCGTGATGTTGGCGAAGCTTCTGCGAAGAATACTACTTGCTATCTAGTAAGAGGCTGAATATGTGATTGTGACTGATGATTCAAAATGTTCATGAAAAGCTAACAAAAGACTTCGAGAAATTTGGCAGGTTAATGGTACGGGATCATGGTAAATAAGAAGGAGAAATCATTGTGGGCTCTACATTATGTGATGGTAGTTTAAAGCTAAGTGGGAGAGCCCCACAGTCTACGATTGGATCGCGTGGTTGTCGACTTGTGCAGCTTCTGGTTATCGGTGCGTTGGTAGATTATTTGTGACTAAGAAAAGGACACATCAGGGGTAATTTGAGCAGAGAAATTGATAAATGTGTGCTATATTCCGCCTTATCGATTCATGTGCAGGTTTTGGGAAGACTCAGAGTTCATGTTTTGTGGATGTGAGTACAAGGAAAGCAATTCAACCGGTCGCTTTTTTGAGAGGGTGTTCATGCGCTAGTAGAGCATTGGAGTTTAGTAATGTTCGAGATCAAGTCAGAGTGGGTAACTCTCAACAGCGATCCTAGTGGGTTCAAGAATTTAAAGTGGAGTGCTTGAGGATTTCGGGTCTGTTATGTGGTTAAGGATCGAGTTTTCACAATGGATTGCGAATGGAACTTAGAATATTCTATGTCATCGTCGGGTATGCGGTGCAGTATTGCAGTAAAGGAAGAAATAGCTTCGGAGCTGCGGAAGGTCTTGCAAAACGGGTGTACCAGTTGGAGATGCTATTGTGCGTTTGAGAAGGGTATGAGATGGTTCATTGGCATTGAGACGGTGTGGTCTCACGATTCGGGTCACTCGGGATGAGTGCGGATTAGGTTCGTATGTTTGAATAGAGCTGTTATTATTTCTTAGGCAAGTCCAGAGTAAATTGAAGGAAGTTGGGTCGGTTAGTAATGGTTGAATCAGCATGATTGTGGCAATGATTAGTTCCTTCGGCGTGTGAAGTCGTACATCTGGTTTGTAATTATGCGTGCGGGTTCGGCAGCTACCATAACTTTATTGATTTGAAGTCATTGGACTCGAATAGTCTTGTTGTGTAAATGGATTCCGGAGGAGTAATGACAGTTTAGATCACAACTTGAGGTTTGTATTTTCTGCGGTTTGAGAATTCAGTTGCGTGTTGCATTGGCTCTTCTGAAATGAGCTTAGTGAAAGGTTTCTAGCCAATGAAGTATTTATTCTACTGGTAGTTCAGGAGTTATGGTGAATTCGTGTATTCTCGCGTAGCGGCATGATAGGTACAGCGAGTGACATGGGAATTTGAAAGTTGAGAATCAAGGTTGCGGTTTGGTGTTGACAAGAATGTCATAGGCTCGGATGAGTAGCGGAAAATTCAGATGTTCAGGGTATGCTAGTGTTTTCTTTAGTGTCACCTGAGTACGACGTTCTGTGTAAGAGGCTTTGTGTATTGATTTGCGGATTCTTGATTCGCTTTACAGAATTAGAACGGTTGGTGGTATGGATGTGTAGACTTTACTACCCGGTGCAAAAGGTCATGGGAGAGTATCCCAAGGAGAAAATTGTATAAGTATGACATATTAGTCACTTGATTGTTAAAGATTGAAATCATGTATGGAGATTCTGGTACTGTCGCTAATGTGAGAGTTTATGACTGGAAGGCGCCCTTGTTCTTTGGTTGTGAATTGAGGGAGTTGTTCCAGATTGAGACGGCTTGATTATTCACACATGTGTTGTAGTCCCGCGTAGCTTGTGGTATTAAATGAGCAGGATTGCTCTCGAGATGCAGTTCATTTATTGCACCTTAGCCGTGCTTGGGTTTTCCAAGCGTATGGCGCTATCCGCCTCTCCAGGGTGGTATTTTCGCACTTGGTGTGCTTGTGGTCGATATTCATTATTTTGTATGTATAAGCATTATGTCTTGATGGGAATTTCCTTATTTATTGTTATGAGTGGATCGGGTGGCACGCCGCCACAGGTATGTTGTTTGGATCGGGTTGCACGCCGCAACGGTATCATGTTTGGAACGGGTTGCACGCCGCAACAGTGTTATTTTGAGTACAATTCCCTATATTTATTCCTGCATATTTTTTTTCTCATTCTCTGAGAAGGGTTCATAACATATGTTCGATCGTTTTATTCGTTACACAGGCTGGATAACTCTTTTTCGAAGTTCATTCCTCCTTATGTGTCATGTTCGAGTTGTAGCTTGCCGGCGCATTGATAGCCTCATATGAGTTCTGTGTTAGTGTTTGAGGTGGCTTATTGCCTGAGCAACTTGTGCTGGGTGAGACGAGATTATTAGAACTAAAATTAGTGCAATCAGATTTTTATAAGGTATATTTAAGAGCAAATATTATTATTCAGTTCAGAACGAGGTAATGGTTCTTGTCCGGAGGAGAGACTCCATGGTTTGTTAATTCGACAGGTAGTTATTAGTTTCTACATGCCTCCTCCACTGTGGCAGTTTTTTGAGAGTTGGAACAAGACTTATATACGTCATGAGGCGTATTACGGGCATCTGATTCGTAAAATTTTAGCTACTATGGTCGGAGGATGTATTACGGGCATGTGAATTATGCGGTGAATGGTGTGAATTCAGCAAAAGGTGTACGATCGTGTTTTGGTGCAGTGTGTAGTGATTGGTACGGTGTTCGTATGTTAGAAGCAGGTTTTGTAGAGAAATTCGGAGGTTGGAATTTGGTTCAAAGGCTTATGGATTAAATAAAAGGGAGGATCTTCAGTCTGACTCGAGCTAGTGTGTTCAACTAGATAGTGGTGACACGGGTAGGTGCATGAGGGGTTAAACAGTAATTTTGGACAATCCTAGAGAAGTCCTCGGCACGTTCGAGGACGAATGTATGTTTAGTGGGGGAGAATATAACGATCCAACCTGTCTTTTTGAGCTCTAGCGCGTCGTTCGGCGGTTTGAGGCCTTGGGTAGCCTCACTTCAGGTGCTACGACTTGTACATGTGGTTGGAATTGAATTTCGGGAAGTTCGGAGTTGATTTGGAAAGAAAATTATAATTTCGGAAGCTTTAAGTTGGAAGAATTGACTAAAGTTTGACTTCTGAGTAAACGACTTCGGAATCAGAATTTGAACGTTCCAACATGTTCGTATGATGATTTTGGCCTTAGGAGCATGTCCGGATGTCGATTTGGAGGTCCGTAGGTCATTTCAGCGTCAATTGGCGAAAGTTGAAAATTGGATGATTTTGGGAAGTTTAACTGGGAGTGGATTTTTTGATATTTGGGTCTGATTCCGATTCCGGAAGTGGGAGTAGGTCCATAATATCAATTATGACTTGTGTGCAAAATCTGAGATCAACCGGACTTGATTTGATATGTTTCGGTGTTGAATGTAGAAGTTTGAAGTTCCAAAGTTCATTAAGCTTGAATTGGGGTGTGATTCGTGGTTTTAGCATTTGTTGATGTGATTTGAAGGCTCGACTAAGTTCGTATTGTATTTTGGGATGTGTTGAATATTTGGTTAAGGTCCCGAGGGCCTCGGGTAAATCCGAATGATTAACGGATTGATTTTTGGACTTAAGAAATGTTGAAGCTGGGCAGCAACTGGTGTGATCGCTTCTGCGATGTCTTGGTCGCAGAAGCGAAATGGGAAGGGACAAGGCAGTGGTCGGAGGTGTGAAGAAATTCCCGAACCTGTGAAACCGCAGAAGCGAGAAATAAAGACGCAGAAGCGGCTGGTCCGCAGATGCGCGATTGGCCATCTCAGAAGCAAAAATGCTTCCAAAGATGCGAGGTCTCAGCTGGGCAGTGTACTCCGCAAATGCACATTTTGGCTCGCAAAAGCGAGGCCGCAGATGCGCAAATATGTCCGCAGAAGCGGAAACTGGGCAGAACATAAGGGGATCAAACTTGGTCAGTTAGTCATTTTTATTTGGGATCTTTGAAGCTCGGTTCTTGGGCGATTTTGAGGAGTTTTTATCATGTAACACAAGGTAAGTAATTTTTCACTTGTTGTGAGCTAAATGTAAGGTTTATATGTGGATTTAAGGAGGAAAATCTAGAACAAATGTGGAATTTGGTAGAAAATCTGGAATTGATAATTTTGGATTTTTGACCACGATTTTGGAAATGGAATTAAGAATAAAATATATATTTGAGTTAGTAATATTATGGGTAAGGTTTATCTTCGAAAATTTTCGAAATCCAGGCATGTGGGCCTGAAGGTTTAAGGCTGTATCCCGTCACGGGCCTGTGCCTAATGGGCCTGGCGGGCCTGGGCCTGGCGGTCCCGGGCCTGTCGGTCCTGAGGTATGGGACCGGCCCGCTACGGGCCTAAGCCCACAAGGTCCCGGGCTAAATGGGTCGGGCCCGCGAGCCCAACGGGCCTAACGGTTCCGGATTTTTTTTTTTAATCAACGAAAATTTCTTGTAAACTATATATGCATATACTAATATAGATTGCAATTAGACATATATAAATATATTGCCTATATAAGTCTTGTATATATTGTATATATATATGTTGTATATATTATATATACATATATATATATATATAATATATATATATATAGTTTATATGTATTATATATATATATATATATGTACATATATTATATATGTATATATGCATAACATATGTATTAGATATATAATATATATATATACCATATCATATTTAAAGACAAAATAAATTGCAAAGAAATATTCAAGAGAATGTCTTATAATTTTTATTCTTATGACATTAACAAAAAATAGCAATATCTTTCTTAGTCTTCCTCCACCCAATGGAATGAACACAACAAGGTACTAATACCACCATTAGAAGGAAAAAAAACTAAGGAAGATGTGCCAAAATACAAGTTACATAATAAACTAAACAATTATCTTTCTTAGTCTTCCTCTCCCCAATGGAATGAGCACAACAAGGTACTAATACCACCATTAAAAGGAAAAAAAACTAAGAAAGTTACATATTACTCTAAGTATTATCCCTAACAAATCTCATAAATCCTTCAAGGTCCGGAGGAACTTCCGTTGGCGGTGATGGAAAAGAGGCTTGTTCATCACAGCTTCCGGGCGAAGCCGCATCCTGCGCAAGTTTCGATAGCATTTCTTCATAAGCTTCGTCGACATCCGGTTGTGATTCTGCAAGTCCGAAATTTCTTCTTTCCGAACGGATCCAATCTCGGAAGAGTACTACCTTTTCCAAGCTCTCCCTCATCGACGCTCTATGATCACCGATTTGAAGTCTCGCTTGATTGAAAGCACTCTCTGATGCCATCGTTGAAGCTTGAATGGTTAAAACATCTCGAGCCATCCTTGAGAGAACTGGATAGTGTTTTTGTTTGTCCTTCCACCATTCCAAAACGTCGAAGGAGCCGTCGGGATTCTCTGATTCAAGTCCCTGCGACAAATACACTTGAAGCTCATTTAGTTGTGAACTATCACCAATATTCTCACCTTGGGAACCCCTGAACTCCGTCCAAGCACTGAGGGCCTTTAGGCCAGCAGTTCTTTTAGTTGATCGTGAAGTAGACGAAGTAGGAGTTGGAATATTGGGTCTAGCATGATCTAAGGCAGTTTGATATGCATTATAAATTATTTGTGCATTTACTTTAATTGAGGCTTGTGCATCCCCAAGTGTAGCAAATTCTTCAGGTGAAAGTGATAAAGACCTATAAATTCTAGAATACCAAAACTGTGGACCTCCTAATTTCATTGTAGGGTTTAACAGTGCGGCAACGCCAAAAATAGGGGGATAGGGAAAAAATATTTTTTAAACTTTTCTTTCATATAATGAATAGCAACTTCATAAGTTACCCCACCCTCTGAAAATTGATCAAATAAATCTGCAAGTGCAGCAATATAAACTAAACAGTTAGAAATAGTAGGATAGTACTGCCCAGATAAGTCGTTTGTTGCTATTGAAAATTGTTCTAAAAAATCTATAAGAATTTTTACGTTAGTCCAATCTTAATTAGTTAGGTGCTCGTCGTCATCATCATCACCACCCCCTACACGAGCATTAGGTTGCGGTAATTGGGTTTCTATATTCATACGCAACAACTAGACTTTCATACATGTAATTCCATCTAGTCGGGCAAGGTTTAGGAACCTTTCTTTCTCTAAGGCCACATTCATCACATTTTTAAAATATTCTCTAAGTATACTTCTACGGTTTGAGTAAAATAGCCAATTAAGAGCCATTTTTACCTTTTTAATTTCTATATTAACATTTTCATTCTGTCACCGATAATTAAATGATAAATATGACAAATGCACCTAACATGAAAAATATTAGAAAATGCGGGATTTAACGTAGTTGTAAGCATGCCTATTGCGTTGGTGTTACTAGACGCATTATCCATGGTAACAGACATTATTTTATCTCTAATACAAAAATATCTATAAATGTCTGATACCGTGCTAGCAATAAATTTACCTGTGTGGCATGAGTTAATTATTCTATAGGCGATAATGCGTTTTTGCATTATCCAGTCCTCGTCTATCCAATGACTTGTAACGGTTAAATAATCACAGTCATTGGCACTTCTACCTATATCCGTAGTAATTGCAATGCGACAATCTATATGGGTAAATAGATATCGCAAATATTGTTCATATTCATGCTTATATTTATAAATGTCGGCCTTCACGGTAGCACGAGGCCATCCTTTATAAGTAGGATTATAAACTTTTCTAATATATCTGTATAAAATGGGGGTTAGAAGAAAGCTATATGGTAAGCACATAACTGTTACCATTTTTGCTAATTCTTCACGATCCTTATTTGGATCGTAGTATAAAATTCCACTGGTAACAGTGTTAATTCCGGGTTGGACTAAGTTTGAACCTGCACTAGTGTGAGTCTGATTACCTACACCCATCCCCTCTTCCGCAGCTTTCATTTGTAAATATCTCTGTTTATCTCTAGGGTGTTTTAATATGTGCCTAGTCAAACTACCCATACAGCTACGGTTGCCAGTATATTTATGAGCCAACAAAGACCCACAACTTTTACACTTAGCTTTGTTTTCTTCTCTTAATTGAGTAAAAAAGTTCCAAACAAGAGATGTTTTGAGCCGTCTAGGAGGTCTTCTATCAAATATAGGGGTTACTACAGGAGGGTCAGGCGAGACATCAGTTGGGTTATTAATAGGACTAGTAGGTGTATCATCTAAATCCGGTTGGGTTTCATCTAAATCATCATTTTCAAATATAGTTTCATTAGGATAAAGAGCGTTCATCGTTTGTTCATCTAATTGATTACCGGGTGCAATATCATGACAAAATTGACTACCGAAAAATTGAAAACAGGGGTGATCACTATCTAGAATAATAGGTGGAGAAGGACGGGTAACAGGGGGAGGAGGAGTAGCTTGGCTACTAGATTGACCAATTTTCGATTTTCCCTTGCCCTTACCACCAAACATTTTTTTCAATGAAAAATCCATATTAATTATAATTACACTAATTAAAACAAATACAACAATATACTAAAAATTAAAGAGTTAGAACGAGTTTACCGAATTGACGAACAACTTCTTGAAAATTGAATATCGTTGAAGACTTGAAGACTTAAATACTTCAATTCACCAACTTCACAATTTTTCACGAAATTGGAATAATAAAGTAAGCAATTATGGAAATAATTAGAGAGAGATTGAGAGAATTTGTGAATTAAAAATGAAAGAATGAGGGGGTATTTATAGGTGGGAATAGGTAAAAAGTATATTTATAAAAAGTTTGGGGTTAAAATAAAGTTTGGGGGCCAAAATGACTATTTTCTGAATGTAAAACAGTCAAATTAATAGCCCAACAGCTAGATTTTAAAAATCTGGCTGTTGGCCATATTTTTTTTAAAAATTTTTTTTTTTTGAAATTTTGCCGCTGGGCCTGGACCAGGCCCCCTGGCGGTCCCAGGCCTGGTGGTCTCGGGCCTGGTGGGCTTTGTGTGTAGCCCGGCCCGTCACGGGCTTTGAACCGCCCAGGACCGCTAGGACCGGCCCACGAGGCCCGTTAGGCCCACCAGGACCGCGGGCCCGTGCCGGTCCCGGGCCTGGACCGGCCCACAATACAGCATTACGAAGGTTGACTTTATCGACTTTTTGAGCGGAGTTGAGAATTATTCAAATTGATTAATTATGGGTATTAGAGTATATTTTGATTGGTTTGCACCTTGTTTGACTAGTTTTGGATCGACGAATATCGGTTTGAGGTGTTAGAGAGGCTTTGAAGCCGGTTATAACTTCGGAGCGAGGTAAATCTCCTGTCTAACTCTATGAGGGGGGAAACTACTCGTAAGTGTTGTATTGTTATGTGCTACTTGTTGCGGTGGCTACGTACGCGCGAGGTGACGAGAGTCCGTACGTAGCTAGATTCATATTATGTCCAGATAGACTTAGGTTCCCGCCATGCTACTGTACTATTTGAGTTGTCTCCTCCTTATTAAATTCTTTTATTTTACGTTGCGACTTGAGATTATACTTGTGTAGAGTGATAGACTTGCTATTATAGAGATTCGACAGGCATCATGATTAGCCTCAAAATAATTGTACTCCTCTTACGAACTTCTCCTGCGGTATGCATTCTTATCGAAAGGTTTCTCTTAAAAGTTTATAACTCACACGTCTATTCTTGAGCGGGGTCAAGGACCTGTCAAAACTTCTTATTCTAATGGAATCGGCCGTTCGCCTCGGCAGGATAGATACATCTATGGTTCGTGCCGTTCGACCCTCGGCAGTGCGCACATTATGATGGATCGGGCCGTACGTCTCGGTAGGATTATGTACCACTCTCGTGGGAGCAGGCCGTTCGCCTCGATAATAAAATAGATGTATCTACGGTTCAAAAATATTTCAAGATCTCGAGGTTGATATTTTTATAACTTTTACAAGAACAAATTTTGCAAAAATAGTACTTTTACTCATCTTTCGTAATTGACATTTTTCAACTTCGACAAGAATTAAACATGGAAAAATTATATTACTTATTTAAAGTCCTAAATACGTGACCTTTTAAATATTAGGCATAGAAGTTGTATGATCTATTAACTACTTTGATATCGTTAAAATACACACATTAGTTTACTTTTTTTCCCCATAGAATCTGCATCCACTAAAAGTAATATGAAAGATTTATAAGTATTTTATAGAGTTTAAACAAGGAAAGAATTTATGTATGGGAATATACCAATTGATTTAAAGTCCTAAAATTTAGAACTTTTTACCTACCTCAAATAAGGAAAAATTTAATAATCAAAATTTTAGTCAATTTTAAAGTTTTAAATATTAGGGAATTAATTAAATGACTGTTTTATCCAATGTGAAATCTATTTTTAAATGGTAAAAAATGCGAACTTCGTTTTTAATATAGTATAGATATAGATAGATAGATAGATATAGATAGATATAGATATAGATATATATAGATTTTTAAATATCCATAACTTAATTTTCCCCGATTAGCTAATAACACCGATATTATTGCAATCTACGACGTTCTTATTATGATATGAAAAGAAAAACATAGTCCTACTCAATTTAGGAAGTTATAAGCGGTAAATGTAATAAAACGAAGAAGACAGAAGTTATAAATCGATATTCTAATCCTATTGCACTTTGGTTTTCTTAGACATCTATATATACGTACTACCCATAATGCAGTATTGTGGGCCGGTCCAGGTACGGGCCCGCGGTCCTGGTGGGCGTAACGGGCCTCGTGGGCCGATCCTAGCGGTCCTGGACCTTAGGCGGTTCAAAGCCCGTGACGGGCCGGGCTACACACAAAGCCCACCAGGCGGGCCTGATCCGGGCCCAACGGTAAAATTTTAAAAAAAAAATTTTTAAAAAAAATGGCCAACGGCCAGATTTTAAAAATCTAGCCGTTGGGCCATTAATTTGACCGTTTTATATTCAGAAAATAGCCATTTTGGCCCTCAAACTTTATTTTAGCCCCAAACTTTTTATAAATACACTTTTACCTATTCCCACCTATAAATACCCCCTCATTCTTTCATTTTTAACTCACAAATTCTCTCAATCTCTCTCAATCTCTCTCTAATTATTTCCATAATTGCTTACTTTATTATTCCAATNGAATAAATTATCTAACCTGACCCATATTTAATACGGATAAAAAATAGATTAACCATCCATATTATTCATGGCTTCTTGTTATTTACTTCTATTTACATATATAATATATATATTTTTTTATAAATAAATGAAAGTGGGATTAAGATAACACTTCTTTTCAAATATATGAATATGTTTTTAAAATAAAGTTATGAAATTTGTTGAAGTTTTAGCAATTGGTCCAAGTCACGTTCCTCCCTCCCTAATAAGCCCAGCCCATGAGCCTTATCTCCGAAACCCTACCTATTTTCAATCTATCGCTAAGACTGTATTGTGGGCCGGTCTAGGCTCGGGACTGGCACGGGCCCGCGGTCCTGGTGGGCCTAACGGGCCTCGTGGGCCGGTCCTAGCGGTCCTGGGCCTTAGGCGGTTCAAGGCCCGTGACGGGCGGGGCTACACACAAAGCCACCAGGCCCGGGACCGTTAGGCCCGAGACCGCCAGGCGGGCCTGGGCCGGGCCCAACGGTAAAATTTCAAATTATTATTTTTTTTTAAAAAGGCCAACGGCCAGATTTTTAAAATCTAGCCGTTGGGCCATTAATTTAACCGTTATATATTCAGAAAATAGCCATTTTGGCCCCCAAACTTTTCATAAATACACTTTTTACCTATTCCCACCTATAAATACCCCATAATTCTTTCATTTTTAACTCACAAATTCTCTCAATCTCTCTCAATCTCTCTCTAATTATTTCCATAATTGTTTACTTTATTATTCCAATTTCGTGAAAAATTGTGAAGTTGGTGAATTGAAGCATTTAAGTCTTCAAGTCTTCAACGATATTCAATTTTCAAGAAGTTGTTCTTCAATTCGGTAAACTCGTTCCAACTCTTTAATTTTTAATATATTGTTGTGTTTGTTTTAATTAGTGTAATTATAATTAATATGGATTTTTCATTGAAAAAAATGTTTGGTGGTAAGGGCAAGGGAAAATCGAAAATTGGTCAATATAGTAGCCAAGCTACTCCTCCTCCTCCTGTTACCTGTCTTTCTCCACCTACTATTCTAGATAGTGATCACCCTTGTTTTCAATTTTTCGATAGTCAATTTTGTCATGATGTTGCACCCAGTAATCAATTAGATGAACAAACGATGAACGCTCTTTATCCTAATGAAAGTATATTTGAAAATGATGATTTAGATGGAACTCAATCGGATTTAGATGATACACCTACTAGTCCTATTAATAACCCAACTGATGCCTCGCCTGACCCTCTTGTAGTAACCCCTACATTTGATAGAAGACCTCCTAGACGGCTCGAAACATCTCTTGTTTGGAACTTTTTTACTCAATTAAGAGAAGAAAACAAAGCTAAGTGTAAAAGTTGTGGGTCTTTGTTGGCTCATAAATATACTGGCAATCGTAGCGGTATGGGTAGTTTGACTAGGCACATATTAAAACACCCTAGAGATAAACAGAGATATTTACAAATGAAAGCTGTGGAAGAGGGGATGGGTGTAGGTAATCAGACTCACACTAGTGCAGGTTCAAACTTAGTCCAACCCGGAATTAACACCGTTACCGGTGAAATTTTATACTACGATCCAAATAAGGATCGTGAAGAATTAGCAAAAATGGTAACAGTTATGTGCTTACCATATAGCTTTCCTTCTAACCCCCATTTTATACAATATATTAGAAAAGTTTATAATCCTACTTATAAAGGATGGCCTCGTGCTACCGTGAAGGCCGACATTTATAAATATAGGCATGAATATGAACAATATTTGCGATATCTATTTACCCATATAGATTGTCGCATTGCAATTACTACGGATATAGGTAGAAGTGCCAATGACTGTGACTATTTAACCGTTACAAGTTATTGGATAGACGAGGACTGGATAATGCAAAAACGCATTATCACCTATAGAATAATTAACTCACGCTACACAGGTAAATTTATTGCTAACACGATATTAGACATTTGTAGATATTTTTGTATTAGAGAAAAAATAATGTCTGTTACCATGGATAATGCGTCTAGTAACACCAACGCAATAGGCATGTTTACAACTACTTTAAATCCCGCATTTTCTAATATTTTTCATGTTAGGTGCATTTGTCATATTTATCATTTAATTATCGGTGACGGAATGAAAATGTTAAATATAGAAATTGAAAAGGTAAAAATTGGCTCTTAATTGGCTATTTTACTCAAACCGTAGGAGTAGACTTAGAGAATATTTTAAAAAATGTGATGAATGTGGCCTTAGAGAAACAAAGGTTCCTAAACCTTACCCGACTAGATGGAATTACATGTATGAAAGTCTAGTTTTTGCGTATGAATATAAAAACCCAATTACCGCAACCTACAATGCTCGTGTAGGTGGTGGTGATGATGATGACGACGAGCACCTAACTAATCAAGATTGGATTAACGTTAAAATTCATATAGATTTTTTGGAACAATTTTCAGTAGCAACAAACGATTTATTTGGGGCAGTACTATCCTACTATTTCTAACTGTTTAGTTTATATTGCTGCACTTGCAGATTTATTTGCTCAATTTTCAGAGGGTGGGGTAGTTTATGAATTTGCTATTGATGCTATGAAAGAAAAGTTTAAAAAATATTTTTTCCCTATCCCCCCTATTTTTGGCGTTGCCGCACTATTAAACCCTACAATGAAATTAAGAGGTCCTCACTTTTGGTATTCAAAAATTTATAACTCTTTATCACTTTCACCTAAGGAATTTGCTACACTTGGAGATGCAAAAGCCTCAATTAAAATAAATGCACAGACAATTTATAATGCATATCAAACTGCCTTAGATCATGCTAGACCCAATATTCCAACTCCTACTTCGTCTACTTCATGATC
>MCJB01024904.1:0-17407 GCA_002018475.1 Nicotiana obtusifolia | reverse complement strand
ATATGTATTAGAAATACAAATAGTTTATATGTATTAGATAGTATATATATATATACAATTATATATATATATATATATATATATATTATATACTATATATATATTATATAATTGTATATAGACAATATGTACAATGGTTATATAATGTAATATATATAATTTATTTGTATTTCTAATACATATAAACTATATATATATATATATTGCCTTATATATATGTATATATATATATAGATATATATAGTTTATATCTATATATATATGTATATATATACAACACTTATATAAAGCAATATATATATATATGTCTAATACATATATATAGTTTATATGTATATATATACAATATATACAACATATATATACATATATACAAGACTTATATAGGCAATATATTTATATATGTCTAATTGCAATCTATATTAGTATACGCATATATAGTTTACAAGAAATTTTCGTTGATTAAAAAAAAAAGAAAAAAAAATTCCGGAACCGTTAGCCCAGGACCGTGTGGGCTTAGGCCCGTAGCGGGCCGGTCCCATACCTCAGTACCGTCAGGCCCGGAACTGCCAGGCCCAGGCCCGCCAGGCCCATTAGGCCCAGGCCCGTGACGGGATACAACCTTAACTACCCACTCCTAAGGACACCATCTAAACATAATCTTCTTCTCTTTCTCTTTCTGCATATTTTCTTTGATACAGTTGCTCAATTCATAGCTGGTGGAAACTTTGTTTTTGCCGGTGGCGGCGGCAATCCGGATGAGTACACAGGGAAGCTAACGTGGTACGTGAAATTGACTTGTATTATGGCAGCCATGGGTGGTTTGATCTTTGGGTACGACATCGGAATTTCAGGTGGAGTTACTTCTATGGCTCCTTTTCTCCAACGTTTCGTCATGTCTGTTTACCGAAAAGAGGCGCTGAACGCCTCGACTGACCAATATTGCAAGTTCGACAGCCAGTTGTTAACCCTTTTCACGTCTTCTCTCATGTTAGAAAAAAATATGGCAGAATACGTAGTATGATCCTTGGAGGTCTCTTTTCCTTATCAGGCGCTGTCCTCAACGCTGCTGCTATCCACATTAGCATGCTCATCTGGGGTCGTATCCTTTTAGGAATTGGTGTCGGATTTGCTAATCAGTCTGTCCCTATTTATTTGTCCGAGATTGCTCCGCCCAATTACAGAGGTACTTTCAATGTGTTATTCCAATTGTCCATCACGGTCGGGATTCTGATAGCGAATCTCGTGAATTATCCAACCCACAAGATTTCTGGTGGTTGGGGTTGGAGGGTTAGCTTAGGAGGTGCAGCCGTGCCAGCATTAGTCATCTTGTTTTCGTCAATGTTTCTTTCTGATAGTCCGAGTTCTTTGATCGATAGGGGAATGGAAAAGGAGGCCAAACAATTATTAAGAAAGATAAGAGGAGTTGATTATCCTGAAGCAGAGGTGTTGTGTGAAATGGGTGCCGCAGTGTTGCTTGAAAAGATCAAAGCAGTTAAGAGTGTTGAAGCAGATCAGGAGTTGATTAAAGAGATCAGAGAAGTTATTAATGTCGAAGCTGAATTTAATGACCTTTTGATGGCGAGTGAAGCATCCAAGAAAGTAGAAAGGCCATGGACCAACCTTCTATTCGTTCGAAAGTACAGACCACAGTTAATTTTGTCAATTTTGATTCCATCATTCCAGCAACTCACAGGAATTAATGTGGTCATGTTCTATGCTCCTGTACTTTTCCAAACATTAGGATTCAAGAGCAATGTTTCGCTTATCTCCGCTGTCATCACTGGGCTTGTCAACTTGCTCGCGACTTTTTTTTCAGTCTATGGAACCGATAAGTTTGGCAGGAGAAAATTGTTCTTTTACGGTGGCATCTTTATGTGTTTATTACAAACTGCACTGGCAGCTCTTATTGGGGCAAAATTTGGAACAAAATTTGGTTATATGCATATGTGTATTCGTCGCTAACTTTGCATATTCATGGGGTTCGTTAGGATGGTTGGTTCCGAGTGAGATATCTCCATTGGAAGTTCGATCTGCAGCACAATGCGTTACTGTCTCCATGAACATGTTTTTCACGTTTCTAGTGGCTCAAATTTTCTTGAAGATGCTTTGTGGGATGAAGTTTGGTTTATTCATATTCTTTGCGGCCTTTGTGTTTATAATGAATGTGTTTATCTACTTGTATGTGCCCGAAACCAAGAACATACCTATTGAAGAGATGTCCCAAATTTGGAGAGAGCACTGGTTCTGGAAGAAGTTCGTAGATGAAGATGGAAAATCAAAGCCACAAGGGAATGGAACAAAGCTTAGAATGGAAGTAGTCTGAGTCTGAGTTTAGATTACTGGTTTTTAGAGTGTCTGTTTTCTCTTTTTAGTGTTTTGGAACCGGTGTGCTCTACTTTGTTTTTGACTTTGTAACTACTTACTATAGTTTTTATTTAATGGCATTGTTTTTCCTTTTTTGTTCAATATATTCTTGTTTTCAACATTTTATCATTCTTTGTGGTGAGAAGCAGAGCGGTCATCGATACTTAGTCGAAATTACTCAAATTCAGCACCTTAGGAAAATGGCATTCTGGAGCCCCAAAATTGTAATCAGCTTAAAACTTGGAATGTTCAATCATACCATAACGTTTTCTGGTTTCTTGTTAACTTTAGTTCCCAACAAGGCTACTAACACTACGACTTATAAGGATAAGGTTACAAAGAAAAGCTAACTTATGTTCAACTTCCATAAATCTCGAGGGCCAAATATATCTTCATATGCGACAGCAGTCCTATGTGCTTTTACTTGGAAGGGATCAATTGATGTGCAGTAACATTGTGAAAAGGCAAATATGAGGTGGTAATCATGTTATCCCTGAGGCAGTCATTGGTAATAGATTGACCAAAGCTTCTCTTTACAGGCACAGACTTGTATATTTGCTACAGTAATAGGAAAGAAAACCACATTAGTAGAATAATATATGATGATGCTAAGCAACAAAGTTACACCACTAAGGTACTGAACTAATAATGCCGCAGGACAGTTTTTGGGCCTCTTCATATCAGAACTCAAGCTCCTACAAATTGAATTAAACCATTTGGCGTTTAGGAAATCGATGTATACTCTAATTATGAGACATGCCAAATTTTATTTCCATCTTATGAGACATGCCAAATTTTATTTCCATTTCATCAAAACCGGAAACGAAGTTCATAAATACATGAATTATTAAGAAAGTATGAAGAAAACACCTTAAAAGATGAACTTATAAAGATGGGAGGGAAGTTTCGGTTGTATGATAACAGAGAGTGGTAACTTTAGATGAGTAGTCAACCCAAATTGTTCCTCCATGCTTACATCTTCAGGCCTCATGTTATGATCAATCAATTTCCAGAAGAAGGCAGCGGTGTGATACTATCTATTTCTCAAAAAAGTGTTTAATTTGTCTGACTTGTACAGATAGTAGACAAGTACCATATAAAGATTGAGGGAAAAGACAAGAAAAATGAGGTCGCAAAAGATAACAAAGAAAAGGAGGAAAAAGTACTCCCTCCGTCCCCATTAACGTAGCATTATTTGGATTTCAAGAGTCAAAAAAAAAAAAAAATATTATAATTTTTTCACAAGCCTCGAATGGTTAATTACTGTGACTTATAGCACTTTTACGTAATTTCTAATCATGTAAATTTAATTTTAAATTTAATAAAGATTCCAAGGCCGAATTCACTCAAAGTTAAGAATCTTGACTTTCAAAATCTGAATGGTGCAACATAATTTGGGATGGAGGGGGTAACAAATACATGTACTAAGCCCTTCATAGAATCAGTAGTGAGCTTGATGTCTTCTGCAACAAAATCCTTATTTGCTTCATTTTTAGGCTCGTGATCCTCAAGCACAACGTTGCGAAATTTATCAGCATCTTTCGGCTGAAGTTCGGGTACAAAATGAGAATTTTAGATAACAGCCTACTCAGCCAGCAAACAAAGAAGCCTGCTCCTAATCTTGAGTAGCTTAATTTGAAACTTGTGAGTCTTTTCTGATCATTTTCAATACTTTTCATATACTATCTCGTCTGACTTAAATTCAAAAATTTCGTATAAAGTGTTGAATAGACGATTGAAAAGTTGCAAGTTGGTTGCTGATAGAGCAAGGTAAAGCTATATATATTAGTATGAAGGATGAGTTTCGGCTAAATAGCACCCCTTGTAGAGTTTTTAGCAGAAAACCTCTTAAATTTCATCCTTTAAACATTCATGTAAACAAAAACGATCCTTAAAGTATGACAAAATGAGCAGAACACATCTAACTGTTAGCTATTTCCATCGGGAAACAGCTCAAGCCTCTTCTACCCTTACAAGATATTGCAAGTTCAAGAACTGGAAAGGGTTGGGAAGATAGAATTTGAGATATATATATTACACATACACACGTATATATGTTTGACATTTTAATAAAACTTCCCCAATGGTCTGTTCCTAACAAAGCAACTGTTAGCTATTTCCATCGGGAAACAGCTCAAGCCTCTTCTACCCTTACAAGATATTGCAAGTTCAAGAACTGGAAAGGGTTGGGAAGATAGAATTTGAGATTTATATATTACACATACACACGTATATATGTTTGACATTTTAATAAATCTTCCCCAATGGTCAGTTCCTTAGAAAGCTATTAATTTAATACATCCGAGTTTTCTCAGCAACAATCGAAAATGGTATACATATATGTGGCTCATATGATAAATCAGTCAAAAGGAATGTAGTAATATAGGCAGGCACATTTTTCTGTGCTTTTTTGAACCAAAATCTAAAAGAACGTATATATATCAGGATTGTGTAACAAATTTTAATCTCAAACTAGATATCCACATAGTTTATACACAACTGCTTCAATTTTTCACATAAATAGCCTTGTGGATCAAAGAAACCAAGCCATGGTATTCCTCCATGCTTACATGTTCAGGCCTCATGTTATGATCAGCCAATTTCCAGAAGAAGGCAGTGGTGTGGTACTATCCATTTCTCAAAACAGCGTTTAATTTGTCTGAGTTGAACATATAGTAGACAAGTACAAAATATAAAGATTGAGGGAAAAGACAAGAAAAATGAGATTGCAAAAGATAAATAAGAAAAGGAGGAGGAAAAAGTACTCCCTCCGTCCCCACTTATGTGGCACTATTTTGGATTTCGAGATTCAAACAAAAAAAAATTACTGTAATTTTTTCACAAGCCTCAAATGGTTAATTACTGTGACATATAGCACTTTTACGGAGTTTCTAATCATGTAATTTTTATATTAAATTAAATAAAGATTCCATGGCCGAATTCACTCAAAATTAAGAAGTTTGACTTTCAAAATCTGAATGGTGCAACATAATTTGGGACGAAGGAGGTAACAAATACATGTACTAAGCCCTTTATTGATTCAGTAGTGAGTTTGAGGTCTTCTGCAACAAAATCCACCATGTCTTCTGCGACAAAATCCTTATTTGCTTCTTTTTTAGGCTCGTGATCTTCAAGCACAACGTTGCGAAATTTATCAGCACCTTTTGGCTGAAGTTCGGATACAAAATGAAGATTTTAGATAACAGCCTACTCAACCAGTAGACAAAGAAGTCTGCTCCTAATCTTGAGTAGCTTAATTTGAAACTTGTGAGTCTTTTCTGATCATTTCCAATACTTTTCGTATACTAACTTGTCTGACTTAAATTAAAAAATTTTGTAGAAAGTGTTGAATAGACGATTGAAAACTTGCAAGTTGGTTGCTGATAGAGCAAGGTAAAGCTATATTATATAAGCATGAAGGATGAGTTTCTGCTAAATTCAACGCCCTTTATAGAGTTTTTAGCAGAAAACCTCTTAAATTTCATCCTTTAAACATTCATGTAAACAAAAACAATACTTAAAGTATGACAAAATGAGCAGAATACATCTAACTGTTAGCTATTTCCATCGGGAAAAAGCCCAAGCCTCTTCTACCCTTACAAGATATTGCAAGTTCAAGAACACGAAAGGGTTGGGAAGATAGAATTTGAGATTTATATATTACACATACACACGTATATATGTTTGACATTTTAATAATTCTTCATCAATGGTCTGTTCCTAACAAAGCTATTAATTTAATACATCCGAGTTTTCTCAGCAGCAATCGAATAGGGTATACTTATATGTGGCTCATATGATAAATCTTATAAGTCAAAAGAAATGTAGTAATATAGGCAGGCACAGTTTTCTGTGCTTTTTTGAACCAAAATCTAAAAGAGCGTATATATATCAGGATTGTGTTACAAATTTTAATCTCAAACTAGATATCCACATAGTTTATACACAACTGCTTCAATTTTTCACATAAATAGCCTTGTGGATCCAAGAAACCAACTCATGGTATTCCTCCATGCTTACATGTTCAGGCCTCATGTTATGATCAGCCAATTTCCAAAAGAAGGCAGTGGTGTGGTACTATCCATTTCTCAAAAGAGTGTTTAATTTGTCTGAGTTTTACAGATAGTAGACAAGTACAAAATATAGAGATTGAGGGAAAAGACAAGAAAAATGAGGTTGCAAGAGATAAATAACAAATGGAGGAGGAAAAAGTACTCCCTCCGTCCCCATTTATGTGGCACTATTTTGGATTTCGAGAGTCAAACAAAAAAAAATTACCGTAATTTTTCAAAAGCCTCGAATGGTTAATTACTGTGACGTAATAGCACTTTTACGGAGTTTCTAATCATGTAATTTTTATATTAAATTTAATAAAGATTCCATGGTCGAATTCACTCAAAATTAAGGAGTTTGTCTTTTAAAATCTGAATAGTGCAACATAATTTGGGACGAAGGGGGTAACAAAAAAATGTACTAAGCCCTTAATAGAATCAGTAGTGAGCTTGAGGTTTTCTGCGACAAAATCCACCATGCCTTCTGCAACAAAATCCTTATTTGCTTCTTTTTTAGGCTCGTGATCTTCAAGCACAACGTTGCGAAATTTATCAGCACATTTTGGTTGAAGTTCGGGTAAATTTGAGGATTTTAGATAACAGCCTACTCAACCAGCAGACAAAGAAGGCTGCTCCTAATCTTGAGTAGCTTAATTTGAAACTTGTGAGTCTTTTCTGATCATTTTCAATACTTTTCGTATACTATCTTGTCTGACTTAAATTCAAAATTTTCGTATAAAGTATTGAATAGACGATTGAAAAGTTGCAAGTTGGTTGCTGATAGAGCAAGGTAAAGCTATATATATTAGCATGAAGGATGAGCTTCGGCTAAATAGCACCCCTTGTAGAGTGTTTTAGCAGAAAACGTCTTAAATTTCATCCTTTAAACATTTATGTAAACAAAAACAATCCTTAAAGTATGACAAAATGAGCAGAACACATCTAACTGTTAGCTATTTCCATCGGGAAAAAGCCCAAGCCTCTTCTACCCTTACAAGATATTGCAAGTTCAAGAACCGAAAAGGGTTGGGAAGATAGAGTTTGAGATTTATATATTACACATACACACGTATATATGTTTGACATTTTAATAAATCTTCCCCAATGGTCTGTTCCTTACAAAGCTATTAATTTAATACATCCGAGTTTTCTCAGCAACAATCGAAAAGGGAATAAATATATGTGGCTCATTTGATAAATCTTAGAAGTCAAAACGAATGTAGTAACATAGGCAGGCACATTTTTCTGTGCTTTTTTGAACCAAAATCTAAAAGAGCGTATATATAACAGGATTGTGTAACAAATTTTAATCTCAAACTAGATATCCATATAGTTTATACACAACTGCTTCAATTTTTCACATAAATAGCCTTGTGGATCAAAGAAACCAAGCCATGGTATTCCTCCATGCTTACATGTTCAGGCTTCATGTTATGATCAGCCAATTTCCAGAAGAAGGTAGTGGTGTGGTACTATCCATTTCTCAAAATAGTGTTTAATTTGTCTGAGTTGTACGGATAGTAGACAAGTACAAAATATAGAGATTGAGGGAAAGACAAGAAAAATGAGGTTGCAAAAGATAACAAAGAAAAGGAGGAGGAAAAAGTACTCCCTCCGTCCCCATTTATGTGGCACTACTTTGGATTTCGAGAGTCAAACAGAAAAAAAATTACCGTAATTTTTTCACAAGCCTCGAATGGTTAATTACTGTCACATATAGCACTTTTACGGAGTTTCTAATCATGTAAATTTTATATTAAATTTAATAAAGATTCCATCGCCGACTTCAATCAAAATTAAGAAGTTTGACTTTCAAAATATGAATGGTGCAACATAATTTGGGACGAAGGGGGTAACAAATACATGTACTAAGCCCTTTATAGAATCAGTAGTGAGCTTGAGGTCTTCTGCAACAAAATCCACCATGTTTTCTGCAACAAAATTCTTATTTGCTTCCTTTTTAGACTCGTGATCTTCAAACACAACATTGCGAAATTTATCAGCACCTTTTGGCTGAAGTTCGGGTAAAATGAGGATTTTAGATAATAGCCTACTCAGCCAGCAGACAAAGAAGCCTGCTCCTAATCTTGAGTATCTTAATTTGAAACTTCTGAGTCTTTTCTGATCATTTCCAATACTTTTCGTATACTATCTTGTCTGACTTAAATTCAATAAATTTCGTATAAAGTGTTGAATTGACGATTAAATACTTGCAAGTTGGTTGCTGATAGAGCAAGGTAAAGCTATATATATTAGCATGAAGGATGAGCTTCGGCTAAATAGCACCCCTTGTAGAGTTTTTTAGCAGAAAACCTCTTAAATTAACCCTTTAATCATTCATGTAAACAAAAACGATCCTTAAAGTATGACAAAATGAGCAAAACACATCTAACTGTTAGCTATTTCCATCGGGAAGCAGCCCAAGCCTCTTCTACCTTACAAGATAGTGCAAGTTCAAGAACTGGAAAGGGTTGGGAAGATAGAATTTGAGATTTATATATTACACGTACACACGTATATATGTTTGACATTTTAATAAATCTTCCCCAATGGTCTGTTCCTTACAAAGCTATTAATTTAATACATCCGAGTTTTCTCAGCAACAATCGAAAAGGGTATACATATATGTGGCTCGTATGATAAATCTTAGAAGTCAAAAGGAATGTAATAATATAGGCAGGCACATTTTTCTGTGCTTTTTTGAACCAAAATCTAAAAGAGCGTATATATAAAAGGATTGTGTAACAACTTTTAATCTCAAACTAGATATCCACATAGTTTATACACAACTGCTTCAATTTTTCACATAAATAGCCTTGTGGATTAAAGAAACCAAGCCATGGTATTCCTCCATGCTTACATGTTCAGGCCTCATGTTATGATCAGCTAATATCCAGAAGAAGGCAGTGGTATGGTACTATCCATTTCTCAAAAGAGTGTTTAATTTGTCTGAGTTGTATAGATAGTAGACAAGTACAAAATATAGAGATTGAGGGAAAGACAAGAAAAATGAGGTTGCAAAAGATAACAAAGAAAAAGAGGAGGAAAAAGTACTCCCTCCGTCCCTATTTATGTGGCACTATTTTGGATTTCGAGAATCAAACAAAAAACAATTACCGTAATTTTTTCAGAAGCCTCGAATGGTTAATTACTGTGACGTATAGCACTTTTACGGAGTGTCTAATCAAGTAAATTTTATATTAAATTTAATAAAGATTCCATGGCCGAATTCACTCAAAATTAAGAAGTTTGACTTTCAAAATCTGAATGGTGCAACATAATTTGGGACGAAGGGCGTTACAAATACATGTACGAAGCCCTTTATAGAATCAGTAGTGAGCTTGACGTCTTCAGCAAAAAAATCAACCATGTTTTCTGCAACAAAATCCTTATTTGCTTCTTTTTTTGGCTCGTGATCTTCAAGTACAACGTTGCGAAATTTATCAGCACCTTTTGGCTGAAGTTCGGGTACAAAATGAGGATTTTAGATAACAGCCTACTCAGCCAGCAGACAAAGAAGCCTGCTCCTAATCTTGAGTAGCTTAAATTGAAACTTGTGACTCTTTTGTAATAATTTTCAATACTTTTCGTATACTATCTTGTCTGACTTAAATTCAATATTTCGTTGAAAGTGTTGAATAGACGATTGAAACTTGCAAGTTGGTTGCTGATAGAGCAAGGTAAAGCTATATTATATTAGCATGAAGGATGAGTTTCGGCTAAATTCAGCGCCCCTGGTAGAGTTTTTAGCAGAAAACCTCTTAAATTTCATCCTTTAAACATTCATGTAAACAAAAACTATCCTTAAAGTATGACAAAATGAGCAGAACACATCTAACTGTTAGCTATTTCCATCGGGAAACAGCCCAAGCCTCTGCTACCCTTACAGGATATTGCAAGTTCAAGAACTGAAATGGGTTGAGAAGATAGAATTGAGATTTATATATTACACATACACAAGTATATATGTTTGACATTTTAATAAATCTTCCCCAATGGTTTGTTCCTTACAAAGCTATTAATTTAATACATCTGAGTTTTCTCAGCAACAATCGAAAAGGGTCTACATATATGTGGCTCATATGATAAATCTTAGAAGTCAAAAAGAATGTAGTAACATAGGCAGGTATATTTTTCTGTGCTTTTTTGAACCAAAGTCGAAAAGAGCGTATATATATATATATATATATCAGGATTGTGTAGCAAATTTTAATCTCAAACTCTATATCCACATAGTTTATACACAACTGTTTTAATTTTTCACATAAATAGCCTTGTGGTTCTAAGAAACCAAGCCATGTATTCCTCCATGCCTACATGTTCAGGCCTCATGTTATGATCAGCCAATTTCCAGAAGAAGGCAGTGGTGTGGTACTATCCATTTCTCAAAAGAGTGTTTAATTTGTCTGAGTTGTACAGATAGTAGAAAGATACAAAATATAGAGATTAAGGGGAAAGACAAGAAAAATGAGGTTGCAAAAGATAACAAAGAAAAGGAGGAGGAAAAAGTACTCCCTCCGTCCCCATTTATGTGGCTCTATTTTGGATTTCGAGAGTGAAACAAAAAAAAATTACCGTAATTTTTTCACAAGCCTCGAATGGTTAATTACTGTAACTTATAGCACTTTCACGGAGTTTCTAATCATGTAAATTTTATTTTAAATTTAATAAAGATTCCATGGCCGTATTCACTCAAAATTAAGATGTTTGAGTTTCAAAATCTTAATGGTGCAACATAATTTGGGACGAAGGGGGTAACAAATATATGTACTAAACCCTTTATTGAATCAGAAGTGAGCTTGATGTCTTCTGCAACAAAATCAACCATGTCTTGTGCGACAAAATCCTTATTTGCTTCTTTTTTTGGCTCGTGATCTTCAAGTACAATGTTACGAAATTTATCAGCACCTTTTGGCTGAAGTTCGGATACAAAATGAGGATTTTAGATAACAGCTTACTCAGCCAGCCGACAAAGAAGCCTGCTTCAAATCTTGAGTAGCTTAATTTGCAACTTGTGACTCTTTTTTGATCATTTCCAATACTTTTCGTATACTATCTTGTTTGACTTAAATTCAAAAATTTCGTAGAAAGTGTTGAATAGACGATTGAAAACTTGCAAGTTGGTTGCTGAAAGAGCAAGGTAAAGCTTTATTATATTAGCATGAAGGATGAGTTTCGGCTAAATTCAGCGCCTCTTGTAGAGTTCTTAGCAGAAAACCTCGTAAATTTCATCCTTTAAACATTCATGTAAACAAAAACGATCCTTAAAGTATGACAAGATGAGCAGAACACATCTAACTGTTAGCTATTTCCATCGGGAAACAGCCCACGCCTCTTTTACCCTTACAAGATATTGCAAGTTCAAGAACTGGAAATGGTTGGGAAGATAGAATTTTAGATTTATATATTACACATACACACGATATATATGTTTGACATTTTAATAAATCTTCCCCAATGGTCTGTTCCTTAAAAAGCTATTAATTGAATACAACCGAGTTTTCTCACCAACAATCGAAAAGGGTATGCATATATGTGGCTCGTATGGTAAATCTTAGAAGTCAAAAGGAATGTAGTAATATAGGCAGGCACATTTTTCTGTGCTTTTTAGAACCAAAATCTAAAAGAGAGTATATATATCACGATTGTGTAACAAATTTTGATCTCAAACTAGATATCCACATAGTTTATACACTACTGCTTCAATTTTTCACATAAATAGCCTTGTGGATCCAAGAAACCAAGCCATGGTATTCCTCCATGCTTACATGTTCAGGCCTCATGTTATGATCAACCAATTTCCAGTAGAAGGAAGTGGTGTGGTACTATCCATTTCTCAAAAGAGTGTTTAATTTGTCTGAGTTGTACAGATAATAGAAGAGTACAAAATATAGAGATTGAGGCAAAAGACAAGAAAAATGAGGTTGCAAAAGATAAATAAGAAAAGGAGGAGGAAAAAGTACTCCCTCCGTCCCCATTTATGTGGCACTATTTTGGATTTCGGATTTCGAGAGTGAAACAAAAAAAAAATTACCGTAATTTTTTCACAAGCCTCGAATGGTTAATTACTGTGAAGTATAGCACTTTTACGGAGTTTCTAATCATGTAATTTTTATATTAAATTTTATTAAGATTCCATCGCCGAATTCACTCAAAATTAAGAAGTTTAACTTTTAAAATCTGAATAGAATTAGTAGTGAGCTTGAGGTCTTCTGCAACAAAATCCACCATGTCTTCTGCAACAAAATCCTTATTTGCTTCTGTTTTAGGCTTGTGATCTCAAGCACAATGTTGTGAAATTTATCAGCACCTTTTGGCTGAAGTTCGGGTACAAAATGAGGATTTTAGATAACAGCCTACTCAGCCAGCAGACAAAGAAGTCTACTCCAAATCTTGAGTAGCTTAATTTGCAACTTGTGAATCTTTTCTGATCATTTTCAATACTTTTCGTATACAATCGTGTTTGACTTAAATTCAAAAATTTCGTAGAAAGTGTTGAATAGACGATTGAAAACTTGCAAGTTGGTTGCTGATAGAGCAAGGTAAAGCTATTTTATATTAGCATGAAGGATGAGTTTCGGCTAAATTCAACGCCCCTTGTAGGATTTTTAGCAGAAAACCTCATAAATTTCATCCTTTTAACATTCATGTAAACAAAAACGATCCTTAAAGTATGGTAAAATAAGCAGAAAAGATCTAATAGTTAGCTATTTCTATCGGGAAACAGCCCAAGCCTCTTATACTGTTACAAGATATTGCAAGTTCAAGAACTGGAAAGGGTTGGGAAGATAGAATTTGAGATTTATATATTACACATACACACGCATATATGTTTGACATTTTAATAAATCTTCCCCAATGGTCTGTTCCTTGCAAAGCTATTAATTAGATTCATTTTAGTTTTATCAGCAACAATCAAAAAGGGTATACATATATGTGTCTCATATGATAAATCTTAGAAATCAAAAAGAATGTAGTAATATAGGCAGGCGCATTTTCCTGTGCTTTTTTGAACCAAAATCTAATATAGCGTATATATATGAGGATTGTGTAAAATATTTTAATCTCAAAATGGATATCCACATAGTTTATACACAACTACTTCAGTTTTTTCACATAAATAGCCTTGTAGATCCAAAAAACCAAGCCATGGTATTCCTCCATGCTTACATCTTCAGGCCTCATATTATGATCAGCCAATTTCCAGAAGAAGGTAGTGGTGTGATACTATCCATTTCTCAAAGGAGTGTTTAATTTGTCTGAGTTGTACAGATAGTAGTGTATTGGGTAAAGTATTTCTACATGGATTCGGGTCGGGGCCGACCTAGTTAAAAGAAAGTACTACTCGGACATCCGGTTCACAGACAAAGAAGATATGAGACCGGACTAAGACCTGACCGAACTGGGACCAGATCGGAGTGGGATTCGACCGGAAGGGGAAGCGTCATGGAATCGGAGACCGGGCTCAAGACGCATAATTAGCTCACCGCCGGATATATCGTCAAGAGTAATTGTTTCAACCGTTTCAACCATCACAAACGCGATTTGGGGAGATTTTGTTACGGATTTTATGGGATTCATCTCATAATCCGCCATTTACCTTATTTGAAATAGTGATTGTAACCTATAAAAGGGGATTTTGACTCACAACTGCAGGCATCTGAGAATCATCTATAATATTACTCTTTCTTTAATTCTAAAACAACTGCTACTATCATTGTGACAGCTCTTTGTTATCTCCTTCAGAATCAACGGTCAAATCTTTCTTTCCCAGTATTTAAATCGTTTGTTTCAAAGTATCAATCAGTTTTACGGATCCTTAACGTCACGAACAAATTCAATTGTTATCCGATTTATAGGGTAAACAGTTTGGCGCCCACCGTGGGGCTAAGGATATTAGTAAACTTTTGGTACATCCTCTAAAAACACAATTTTACACTTGCTCTTTGCAAAAATCTTCTTCTTTTTTGTAGGTTATCAGGTCAAAAATGGCACAACCACTCCCTACCAACAACGAATCCAACCATCAAATCAGAGATGACATCATACCCGAACGAGAAACGCCCGTAGACATCAACTCTCAAGTGGCGCTTAACGCTGACCAAGCGTCAGGCTCGTCACATAGCATCAGAGGCGAAAACAATCCGAGAATACAGCAAAGTGGAGAAGAAGCGATCAGTTTAAAAATGATATTCGACATGCTTCAAGCTCAGCAAGCAGCTATAGCCCAACTGCAAAATCGGACCCAGGATCCGGTCAGAACAGATGATGTTCCTCCGGTGGCTGCACCAACAATTGCGGAACCGATCTCAGTGCAGCCGAATGAAAGCGGATCGGAGGCTAATCCCGCAATTCTTAAAATGCTAGATGAATTAACTAAGCGAATCGAGAAGGGGGAGAAGAAGATCGAAACATATAACTCGAGGGTGGATCAGATACCGAGAGCACCTCCGGTTTTGAAAGGACTGGACGCCAAAAAATTCATACAAAAACCGTTCCCGTCCAGTGCTGCTCCCAAGCCAATTCCGAAAAAGTTCAGAATGCCCGAGAGCCCAAAGTACAATGGGACCTCGGATCCGAACGAGCATGTAACGGCTTACACTTGCGCAATAAAAGGAAACGATTCGAAGACGATGAGATCGAGTCGGTCTTGCTGAAAAAGTTCGGAGAAACACTATCTAAGGGAGCGATGACGTGGTACCATAATTTACCACCGAATTCTATCGATTCATTTGCGATGTTAGCTGACACGTTTGTAAAGGCCCATGCAGGGGCGATTAAAGTGGAAACAAGGAAATCAGACCTGTTTAAAGTCAGACAACGCGATAATGAGACACTTAGGGAATTTGTGTCTCGATTCCAAATGCAGCGGATGGACCTCCCTCCGGTCACGGATGATTGGGCGGTCCAGGCCTTCACACAAGGATTGAATACCAACAGTTCGGCGGCTTCGAGACAGCTCAAACAAAGTCTGATCGAGTACCCGGCCATCACCTGGGCAGATATCCATAACCGGTATCAATCGAAGATCAGAATAGAAGATGACCAAGTCGAAGCAAGATCCGGTTCTTCATATGCGGTCCGTAATTTGGACCGGCCCCGAAGGGAAAATTTTCGGGAACCGGGACCAAGCAGGGATAGGCACCGACCTTACCCGGAGGACAGGCGAGTCATCTCGAAAGGGCCTAAATTCTCAAAACAAGAAAACAAGTATGAGAGAAATAGAAGACCTATGCCGAAGACGAACTCCGAGAAAATTAGTGATCGACAGGAAGCACCTCGGTTGTCTGAATATAACTTCAACATCGATTCGGCATCTCTGGTATCGGCAATTGGGCATATCAAAGACACCAGATGGCCCAGGCCTTTACAAACGGATCTCTCTAAAAGAGATCCCAACCTTATATGCAAATACCATGGTACACATGGTCACAAAACTGAAGATTGCAGGCAACTACGGGAAGAAGTGGCCCGGTTGCTTGATAATGGTCATCTTCGCGAATTTCTCAGTGATCGGGCTAAAAGTCATTATGAGAAACGAGACAGGCCGGCAGATCAGAAGGAACCGAAACATACTATAAACATGACAATCGGGGGGGTCGATATGCCACAAGTCCCGATGTTGAGGCGCACGAAAATCTCGATCACTCGAGAAAAACGAACTCGAGACTATGCACCCGAAGGAACTATATGTTTTAGCAATGGAGAGATTGAGGGCCTAACGCAACCCCACAACGATGCTTTAGTGATATCTCTGTTGGTGCGGGATACCCGGATCAAGCGTGTTCTGGTCGACCCCGGCAGTTCGGCCAATATAATCCGGTCTTGGGTTGTCGAGAAATTAGGACTGACCGGCCAGATTGTTTCCGAAGTCAGAATACTCAACGGCTTCAACATGGCCGCGGAAACAACAAAGGGAGAAATAACTCTAATGGTCAATGTTGCCGGGACAACCAAAGCAACGAAGTTTTGTGTAATAGAAGGCGATATGAGGTATAATGCCTTGCTCGGTAGGCCATGGATACATGATATCAGGGCCGTACCCTCCACTCTACATCAGATGTTGAAATTCCCATCGGACGAAGGGGTCGTCACCGTTTATGGAGAGCAACACGCAGCAAGGGAGATGTTCGCGGTGGACGAAACAACAAAACCGTCAAACCCCGATCTAAAATTAAAATAGCAACTAAGACAGCCGCCTTCGACAGAGGAGGGCCGACCGAACTCAGTTGACGAAGACAACTTCGGGGTTCCCCGATCCTTCGTGATCCCCGACGAAACCAATGCGACTAAATCAACGATCGAAGAACTGGAACAGATTCCTATCCGGACAGACGCACCCGATCGTAAGGTATACCTGGGGTCGGGCCTAGATACCGAGCTCAGGAGAAGATTACTTTCTTTTCTTGCAACTAACAAAAATTCTTTTGCCTGGTCCCATTTAGATATGACAGGCATATCTCCGGAGATTGCAACACACAAGCTGAGTGTAGATTTCGGCCTGTCAAGTAGAAAAGAAGACCCCAGTCCGAAGCCAAGCACGCTTTCATCCACGATAAGATAACTAAACTGTTAACTATAGGGTCCATCCGGGAAGTAAAATATCCCGAATGGCTAGCTAACGTAGTGGTAGTGCCAAAGAAAGGGAATAAATTAAGAATGTGCATAGATTATAAGGATTTAAATAAGGCTTGTCCCAAAGATTCCTTCCCGCTGCCTAACATTGATCGAATGATCGATGCAACGGCCGGTCACGAGACCTTAAGTTTTCTCGATGTCTATTCCGAATATAATCAGATTCGGATGGATAAGGACGATCAAGAAAAAACGTCCTTCATCACCAAGTATGGCACCTACTGCTATAACGTGATGCCGTTCGGACTTAAAAATGCCGGTGCCACTTACCAACGTTTAGTTAACAAAATGTTTGAAAATCAACTAGGGAAAACGATGGAAGTTTATATTGACGATATGTTAGTCAAATCCCT